>PVKE010011425.1:0-40309 GCA_004027555.1 Craseonycteris thonglongyai | reverse complement strand
TAACACAAAATATGTTTACAGTACTAGATGTATGTATTGGGGGAAAGAACGTTGTACAAGAATACCCACACAGTTCAAATTCATGTTATTCATTGTCAACTATGTATCTTTCCATTTTCTTCTATGTATGTCTGAAAGAACTTTTGAACAAGATAAGGTTAGGCTCTTGCTCTTGTTTGATCCTGGTGTGAAGTGTTAGAACACTGGTTATATGGGACTATAAAAGGAAAAGATGCCCACATTTATACATGTATGTGTATTCATCTAACTTGGAAATGACACCTAGCTTGACCACTTAACTTAAAAAAGTTATTTAACCTTTCTGAACTTCCATTTTCTCACCTATCAAGTAGGAAGAAAGACCAAGTTCTGCAAAGACAAAATGAGACTTTGTTTCTGTGTCATGGTACATTGTAGGCACTTAAACTTTTCTGGTTTCTGCCACATATTAGGTGCTTAACAAATATTTAATGAGGGAATCAGTGAGGGAATGAATGAATGAATGATTTCCTCTTCTTATTATAATTTTCTAATTGTCCGTCCAGTGGTATTAACATTGTGTGCCCTGAAGTAATGAGCTGGCAGGACTAGCTTCCAGCACCTGTGGTCTTCTAATGGTGATAATTACACCATCTTTATTATACTAGCAAAAACAGCCTAACAATGTGATTATTAAGTAAATAATTATCTGCCTAGCTCTGTTTTATAATTCTATTTAGTTTTGTATTTAAATTTAGTATAAATGATGAAAACAGTTTCTGAAAATACCGTAGTTGTATTTTGTTATACAGTCCATTGATTTTAGAATTAATAGACACCTGGGTTTGAACTCTATTCAGCCACTAGTTTGGACAACACTTAGCCTATTTGAGTTTTTTTATTTATAAGTGCAAATAAATGCACTTACTATATATATGTCAGATATTGCAAAATTTCATTTTCTTTAGTTATAAAATAGGGATAAAATAATTGATGATGTAAAAGATAGTAAGTGTCTAAATAGTAAATACAAGTTGTTATGTTGAGACATTATGTATGCTTCAAACATATGTGTATTACTTGGATTCTTTCCCCAGAAGCATAAGTGTGCACTGTACATCCATGTCAGAAAGAGTTGATGCATTATAGAAATACATGGTTCTAGGATCTGGGTTTCCAGGATAACTGACAATACTAGAATGTAGGGTGACTTCGAAGCTGGAATGTCCTACCTCCTTCCTGGATCTACCTTACCTTTATGAACCTCAAATTTTCTATTATAAGCAAGGGGATAATTATTTTGCAAGGTTGTATGGTTAAGGTATAAATATAAAGTACTTTGCATTGTCTGACATATGGGACATATTTTTGTTTTGTAAGGTGATGAATAGAGAAGGAAAGCTTATCAGTGGGTGGAGTCATGATTATGAAATGCAGAAAGTACTTTGAAGGGGATAGTGCTTGTACTGACCATCTTTCTGTGCTTGTTTTACCTTTTTGACTCTAAAATGAGTAAATGAATAAGGCTTTTTATTTTAAAAGTCTGATTCTAAATGTTAGTGGTTTCTTAAAGTGCTTATTAATTTGTCTGTTTCCCCTGGTGAGTTATGACATACTCTTACTAAAATAGTGACTAATGCACCTGTGATTGATAGAGATAAAAATCTAACTTGATATGCATTTCTGCTTTTAATACAAAGCAAATAAATTCCTATAAGTGGCTTAAATGAAAGTGGGGAAACATGCTTTATGCTCTGCTATTTGTAGGGTATCATTTGCTCCACATAGAAAAGCATCATTTCTATTACTTTGTACACTCAAAATCATTACAAAAATATGTCTGTGACTTTTGTAACATACTAGATATTTGGAAAGTGATGATTTTTAAAAATATATAATCTTTCTCTAGTTAAATGTAGTAAAGGAAGAGAAGATTATCACAGCAGATTTTGGGTCATTGAAATGATGCAAAAATGAAAATCCTATTTGTATATGTGGGGAAGATTTCAAATTGCTGGTTATACAGTTTCATTTGTCCCTATAAGCCTAACTTATAGGTACCATAGTTACCCTTAAGTATTGCTTTCTTGGGGTATAAAGTTAACTACACATAGCATGTGTAATATCTACTTTTAGTAAGTTTGACCTTTAAGCTAAATCTGTTTATAGGTTTGATGAAAACTAAGGATATAACAAATCTTTTTTAATTTAGATACTGTGATGAATGTATTTGGTGAGAAGCTATTGGCATATAAGATAGTTTATAATGGATGTTTTAACTTGGATCAAGAAAAGGCCATCATATTGCTTTTTTAATCATATTAATACATCTACAAATACCTCCCATTGGCAAGACGGGTAGTTGATAGAAAAGGAGGGTAAGTTGTGTTTTCCACAATGCTAAGTTATAAAGGCCTCCTTAATAATACTGGCTATTATCTTGAAAACAAAACAAAACAAAGTGGTTTAAGGTGTATGCATATAAGATGAGCCCTTAAGAATTAGCTTTTAAATCTGAGAAGTATGTTACATTCTATAACAAAACAATCAGATTTTCAGTCTTCTCTTTCTCATTTGACCCATGAGGCAAGAGAAACCACCTGGCTAGATATGACTGAATTATTTAATTGCATGTAAGGCTGTTGTGTTTGATGCTTTAGTGAAAGTCTTTCTTCATTTGGAGAATACTAACTTTTCTGGATCATCTGTAGTTGTTACTTATGCAAAATGGATTGTGATATTTGAGGGAATTAGCAGAGAGCTTGTTTATATTCCCATATGACATGATTTTTGAAGAGTTTATCACATATTTTGGAATATTACAGTAGTTTGAATTACAGCAGGCCCTTGAATAATGTCATTTTGTTCAACGTCCTTTATAAAGTTGATGAGATGCCATAGGAACTTAACTCTTTTTGTATGAATTAGCCTGCGGTAACATTGACTTTGTTACGTTTCCCTAAAGGTACAAAAGTTGTGATGTTAAAGGACTTATTGTACGGACTTAATAAATATCCCTGAATATTGTAAAGATAGGATAGGAGATATTTTCTTAATGGCTTAAAATACACATTTATTCAGGTTGTTTAAATTGTTTTTACTTTAAGGATGGGACAAGGGTATTCTCAGGATATATTTTCTAAGAGAAATACAGGATACTTATATTATCAAAGTTTATTAACTCACACTCAGGACTCGGGTAATTCCTATCAGTAAGTTTATTTTAGGTAATTAAAGCCAGTACCTTTCAAACAAACCAAATGTGTATGTGAATATAACCTTTTTGGTGTTTTTTTTTTCTGGAAATCATTCAAAAATATAAAGAAGCGTTTTTCTTTAGATCCTGAAATAATGTTTCTTAATGCCATGGTTCATAAGTCCAGAGTGACACATCATACAAGGAATAGCTAATTTTATCTTTTGGTGGCAGGCAGACTCTATGAGGTTTTGTCTGATTTGCATACATGGAAACTTTTAAGTTTGTAGAATGAAAGTTTGTATAATTAGAGGAGCCGGTATCTGCCTTACTGGAGGCTGCCAAACATGATTTTATTTTTTTTAAATGATGATTGTGATGTGTTCTAAGGGTCACAGTAGGGTCTTAATGGTGAATTATATTACCCTTTGGTAAGTCTTATGCTCATAATCCTTATAACATTTCATGCTATTACCTACCCCGTTTCTTTTTGAAATGATCTTCTCCCTGCTTTTATGCTCTGGCAGTTCATTCTGTTTCTTTTTCTTCCTCACTGCTTGGGGAACACCCGGGGAAAGGCCTACCTGTAAGAGACAAACCAGTAAGGAGGTAAATGTGGGTATTCTCTAATGTACAGTCTTATAGCTGCGTTTCTCCCTTCCCACCGCATCTTGTCATCTAGTCATTTTAGCTCACAGCTTTAACTACTGCCTCTTTATAGATTGGAGCAACTTGGGAGTCTGTTCATGCTTTGGTTAGTGCCTTGGGCTCACTTTCTTGGTGCTTTAGTTCTGGGTATGACTTGCCTCAACCTAATCTTCCAAGTTTCATAAACTTCTATAGCCAGGCTGTGCTACTCACTTCCTTCACCCATAGAAACCACTCTGTTCATCTAACCCCTATGATACTCTTGCCTTTTTTTGGCCTTCTTATTTTCTAGTATACTTTATTACAGTACTTGCATCAGCTATCTTGTGTGCTAACTTTTCATGCATAGTCATGACACTCTTGAAGGACTGAATGTGCCATTGAATTCCCTGCAGGCTCTCCCTACCTGATTCAGTGCTTCCATTCCCACAGGTTGTCATCCAAGGATTGCCATGAGCTTGTGGAAGTGTATGTGAGTATGTTCTTGGTGAGCTGTACATGATTGTGATGAATGTGTAGAAGGGCAAGGTGAGCATATGACCTGTCTGGTAAGGTAAAACTTTGTAGTGCACTACTTTACAGTGGATTAGTTTGTCCTGTAAGCTCTCTAGCATAGCAAGTGTTCAGCTGGAGGCTAAAATGGCCATTCTGCCACAGGTGCTGTCAAGAAGAGTCCAGCATGAGATGAGAGTGGAGAATTATACAATTAGATAAACTAGGGCTCCCTTTAGCTTTGTAATTCTAAGTAACGACTGTTTTGACCTAATAGAGGCCAGACAGGCTAATGGGAATTGAGGGTTTTTGGTTAATGATAAGAAGTTAAACAATAATACTGATAGTTTATAGCTGATTAATCTTTATGATCCTGTACTTCAGTGCTCTTTTTATACCTCATGATGTTGAAAACAAAATTTGAAATTATAAAATATATTTCTGTGGCCTTCATATTTGATCATTTATTTGACTATTGAGAGAGTTTCATTTAGAAGACTGTCTAGCCTATGTAGTCTCTTTATCTGGAATATTGTTTTGAATTACTAAAAACAAAATATTGAAACTGCTGCATTTATTTCACTTACTGATAAAGAGGAAAACTATGCTCATTCCACAACCATAGAGGATATGAACTTCAGCTGATTGAGACGTGTTTTTCTCCTTTTTAAAATTGCATCCAGTGGCAAGTACTATATACCATATTTTCCAGCGTATAAGACGACCGGGCGTATAAGACGACCGGGCGTATAAGACGACCCCCTAATTTTACAGTTAAAACATAGGTTTAGGCCTATATTCGCTGTATAAGACTACCCCCCACTTCCGAGGCTGTAGTCTTACACAACGAATATAGGCCTAAACCTATGTTTTAACTGTAAAATTAGGGGGTCGTCTTATACGCCCGGTCGTCTTATACGCCGGAAAATACGGTCTATATTTTTGTATTCACACTCTTAATTTGATTGTAAATTAATTTGTCACTTTTTTACTTGCTATTTTATCCAAAGCAGGCCAAGTATTTTTCTTAAGTCTTTTTGAGGTTGGGAGGTATCTAGAATTGTTGCTGTATGATGAATTATATGTTTTGTTCTATTTAAAAGTGATTCCTTTCACTGTCTTAATTCGAGTTCTAGTCCCTAAGCAGAGATTTTAGAAAATTCCTTCTATTCTAACTGCAAAATATCATGTCATTTATGACCTCTCCCATCTTTAAGTAGATTAGTTTCTTTTGTGGGCTCATAGAATTGTAGCATGTCTAAAAATGGAAGAACTTTAAGGTTATTTGGCTCAATCTGTTTGTTCATTTAGCAAGCACTGTAGAGTTTCTACCATATACCACACATCCTACTGGGTACTAAGGAAACAAATGAATAAAATAATATGAAACCTTTACCTTTTTGGCAACTGTAAAATAAAGCAAAAATAAAGGCATTTCCAAGGTAAAATAACTTTTTATTATTTTGTAACAGTCTGGTTTTTCAGATGCAAGGTTATCACACAAAAGGTCTATCATGGTCAAGATTTCTTGCCAGTGATATAATTGCTTTGGCAAATACATACGCAAATGGTCAGGACTTCTCTTGTATACTTGTATGTACATACTTAGTTCTTAAATGTGAACTTATGTGATTATGCTTCTATATGAGTTTGCTAGGGTTGCCACAACAAATTAACACAAATTTGATGGCTTAAAACAAATTCATTTTTTCACATTTCTGGAGACCAGAAATCTGAAATCTACGTGCTGGCAGAACCACTGTACGTCTGATAACTCTGTGGAAGAATCCTTCTTTGCCTCTTCCAGCTTCTTGAGGCTCCTGGCATTCCTTGGATTAAAGACACATCATTCCAATCTCTTCCTCCATCTTCCTTCATCATCTATGTGTCTCTGTGTCCTCTCCCCTGTGTGTAAGGGCACCAGTTGGTAGATTGAGGACCCACCCTAAATCCAGGATGATTTCATCTCGAGATCATTAACTGATTATATCTGCAACAAACCTATTTCCAATAAGGTTACATTTTGAAGTTCTGACTGACAGGAATTTTGGGAGACTCCAATCAACCCACTTCAGCCTATATGGTCCTTTTTTACTCTAAATCTACATTTTACATAAATCAGTAGGCAGAAACAAAACTATTTGTGTGTATGTGTGTACATCTCAAATTTATTCCTTAGACTAGAAAATAGTAAAAGTATTGAATTAAATACCTTTGTTACAAAAAGGTACTTAGGAAAATAACTTTGTTGGCATTGATAGTGAAATTAGGAATAATACTTTTAAAAATGCACTTTACTTTTAGAGCAATTTTAAGGGTCACAGCAATTTTGAGAGCAAAATACAGAGATTTCTTATACGGTATGTTCCCTGCCCCACACATGCATAGCCTCCCCCATCAACATCCTTCATCAGTGTGGTACATTTGTTATAGTTGATGAGCCTACATTAACACATCATCATCACCCAGAGTCCATAGTTTACATTAGGATTCACTCTTGGTGTACATTCTTTGGGTTTGGACAAATGTATAGTCACATGTATTTACCATTATGAAATCATACAAAGTAGTTTCACTGGCCTAAAATCCTGTGTACTCTGCTGATTCATCTCTCTCCCCTCTTAAACTCTGGCCACATACCTTTTTACTGTCTCCATAGTTTTGCCCTTTTTCCAATTTTAATGTCAGGTGGTTGGAAACAGTTTACATATAACCTTTTCAGATTGGCTTATTTTATTTAGTAAATGCATTTGTTTCCTCTGTATCTTTTCATGGATTACTAGTTTATTCCTTTTTAGTGCTAAATAATATTCCATTGAATGGATATACTACCGTTTATCTATTTACACATTGAAGGACATTTTGGTTACTTCCAAGTTTTGACAATTATGAATAAAGCTGCTGTAAACATCCATGTGCAGGTTTTTGTCTGGACCATAAGTTTTCAGTTCCTTTGAGTAGATACCAAGAAGTGCAATTGCAGGATTGTATGATAAGAGTATGTTTAGTTTTGTAGGAAACAGTCAAACTGTCTTCTAAAGTGGCTGTACCATTTGGCATTCCCATCAGCAATGAATGATATTTTCTGTTGCTCCATAACCTTGCAGCATTTGGTGTTGTCATTGTTCTGGATTTTGGCCATTCTAATAAGTGTGTAGTGGTATCTTGTTTCAATTTGCATTTCGCTGATGACATATGATATGGAGCATCTTTTCATATACTTATTTGTCATCTGTATGTCTTTGGTGAGGTGTGTGTTAAGGTCTTTGGTTCATTTTTTAATCTACTTGTTTGTTTTTTTTCTTTCTTTTTTTTTTTTTAACTGAACTGGGGCCTCATTGCATTCGGGAAGCACACCCCAGTTCAGCATGTGGGTCTGCCTGGGTCAGAGCCGGGATTCGATCCTCGGTCGTCAGGGCTTCAAAGCGAGCACTTAATCTGCTGAGCCGTCCCGGCTTTCCCTTGTTTGTTTTCTTATTGTGGAGTTTTAAAGAGTTCTTTGTATGGGGATAACAATCCTTTATCAGATATGTTTTTTGTAAATATTTTCTCCCAGTCTGTGGCTTGTCATCTTATTCTCTTGACAGTATCTTTTGCAGAGCACAAATTTTTAATTTTAATGAAGTCCAGCTTATCAGTTCATTTTTTCATGGATCGTGCCTTTAGTGTTGTATCTAAAAGTCATCGTCAAACCATATAGATTTTCTCCCATGTTATCTTCTAGGAGTTTCATAGTTTTGTGTTTTACTAATAACATTTGGGTTTGTGATCTATTTTTAGTTAATATATATTAAATGTGTAAAGTCTGTGTCTAGATTCATTTTTTTTGGATGTGGATGTCCAGTTGTTACAGCCCCATTGTTGAAAAGGGTGTCTTTTCTCCATTGTATTGCCTTTGTTCCTTTGTTAGAGATCAGTTGATTCTACTTTATTTATGTGGGTCTATTTCTGGATTTCTGTTTTTCCTCCATTGATCTGTTTCTGTATTCCTTTGCCACACTGTCTTGATTACCATAGCTTCATAGTCTTGTGTGAGTTTTGTGTCATTCAGGGAATTGGTTCATTTCATTTAGGTTATCAAATTTGTAGGCATAGAGCTGTTCGTAGTATTCCTTGATTATCCTTTTACTGTCCGTTGACTCTGTTATTCATGTTCCTTCTTTCATTTCTGCTAGTATTCATTACTAATTGTGCCAGTGCTTGATACTTCTTTCTTTTCTTCTATCTCATGGCAACTTAGAAAAGGGAGACAGAAGTGCTCAAGAAAGATAGGTCCCCAACTTCATACTTCCTTTTAACAAACCATTGTCATACCCTGATTACTTTTTTGGAAGTCTTAGAAAGCTAAAATACTACATCGTAGTGATGGAGGTCATGAAGTAATGACCTTTAATGTATAAGAGAGCTTGGAGACTGTCACTGGGGGCATATTTTAGATCAAAAGAAGGAAAGACAAACCCATTTGCTTTATAAAGTTAATTAAAACAGTATGTAGCAAATGGGGCAGCATTAAAAATTCTTTCATCTAATGATCATTTATTAGGATAGGTATCTCAGCAAGTAAATGGATTTTTAAGGACTACTTATGATGGACATTTAGCATTGGTTTGGTGAGAAATAACAATCTAATTGTGAAGATAGCAATTTTAAAAGTAAGCAGTGGATTAATACATTAGACACATATAATAATGAAATCACTTTTGGATTTGGTAATAAATATATTTTTAACCTGGAACATGTATTTAGGAATTAGAAACTAGAAAGCCCGAAAGTTATTGTAGAACTAAGTGAATGTGGAAAAATCAAGAAACTAAGGTTTTACTGAAGAAGTTTTTCATTGAAGGCTGTTGACTCACCAAAAAATAGTCAGGGTCACTTGTTTTGTAGTAAACAAAGTCATTCTTTGACATATGTAGGAAATATTTTCTTTACATTCTGCAATATAGAAATGCATATGCCACCTGGAGAAGCTGGAAATAAAAGAGTTAAAGAATTTAAATTACATAATTTAGGAGGTATCACAGTCTATTTGATTGAAACATTGGAAAACTTTTTTTAAGTGAAAACATTAATATGTAGTTCACTATGTTATATGGTATATGGCTTTCCTCCCAATCCTACTTTACCATTTCTGTATGGGCACTGCCTTTCTCCACCCCCCCCCACCCCCCCCGCACCCCCCACACCTCCCCAATAAACACTTGTATTTGATTGCTTATCTCAGGATCCACTTCTGTAGGGAGCCCAACTGAAGATAAGCTGTCATTTTTTCCTATAAAATTTTCTGTATTTTGGCATGGGCTGTGTGCATCTTTGTGATGTCATTTTACTTGTTCCTCTGTATCCATTGTTTCCTATATATTAGCTCTTGGGCTTGTTTAGAATGTGGGTAGGTTCAGTTTGGGGGGAGTTAAGAGTACTTCTCAAGTGGTGATTTCTATTTCCTGTTGCATCCTATCAAGAAGCATTAATATCTGGTTGTTTCATCCCTATGTTAAGATTATTCAATAACAGTGTCAGTGGGGGAAGCCAGATGGCTCAGTGGGTTGAACGCTTGCTTTGCAGCCCCAGATACTGAGGATTGAATCCCAGCCTGTGCAGACCCATATGCTGAACTGGGGGCATGCTTCCCATGGGGGAGCATGCCCCCAGTTCAGTTCTCATCCCCCCCCCCCCGGTTTGGTCCCTGGCTCAAGGGGACCTCCTATGCAGGAGGCCCCTAGCCCAGTTCCCGCCCTGTGCGCCTCCTACCCACCTGTGTGGAACAAAACCATGTCAAAAACTGATGACTTACAACTGTGGAGACTGCTCTGGGCCCTCCACCCTCTGTCTGTTTCTATCTCTATCTCACTCTCTCTTTGTCTCTTTCTGCCTCTGTCAAAAACAAAATAAATCTTAAAAAAAAGTGTCAGTGCAGTTGTTCTGCATTAAGATTAACTCAAAGTTTCTTGAAAGCCTAGGCAAAAATGGAGTGTGACATACTATGTAATTCTTATTTTTTAGTGCCCAGCAGTTATCTTCTTTGAAGAATAGATACTTTGCTGGAATTATGTATGACTTAAAATAATTGAGAATCTTTTCTGTTTTAATCTGAAAGTGAAATTGTTAAATTTGATGATCTTGCTAGATGTACTACAAACATCTACGAGGGCTGTCTGGAAAAAATTCAGCCATAAATGCCTCTATTTATGGCTGAATACTTTTGGACAGCCTTCATATATAATGTTATTCACACCACTACCCCCAGTGCCTAGCATGTAATAGATGACTCAGTGAAATATTTATGGAACTAATGAGTAACCTAACAAAAGAATGTATGTACCAACATTTATGTGGACTCTTAAGGAAACTCTTCATCATGCATTCTAGGCAAGCATTATAGGATAGCACAAAGAGAGTGGTCATAATTTTCTCTTGGCCTTATTTGCATGTTATTTGTCTGGACTGCTATTTACAAGATCCAGTGCAAGTTACTAATGGGGAGACAGTGTTGAAAGGAACAAAATCACAAACATACATTCCTCCTCTACACCCCCAGGTCCCAGAGTATATATAGAAAAAGAAGTAAACAATTCTCATCTTGAATTATCTCCCAAATCCCATGATTTGTTACTACTGCCATTACTAGAAGTTTGGATTTTTAGAGGAACAGTATGTGGTGAATTTAAGAGAAAAATCCTTTCCACACATTGAGAAGCTCATTCCTGGTTCAGAGAAGCCTTTTATAACAAGATCATTATTTTCTGAAGGTCAGAGAGTACATTATCTATTCATCCCATTTTTAGAATACATTGAAGAACAAAACACAGATGACTTTAGTTTTTAATGGAAATCCATGCACAATCAAGTAACTAATATGCAGGAAAAAGTATGAATTGCAACAATTTTTTTCCCCTAAGGTTGTTTTTATACTAGCAGAATTTGAGATTAGGTGTTATATTAATATTATTTATACTTGAATTTTTTTTGGCATAGAATTCATTTTTTCAAACATGTCTGTGCCTACCATATTTTAAGTTATATAAGGAAGAATGTTGTAATTGTTCTAATGTTTCTTTATTAAAGCAGATTGGTTCTGACTCTTTCTAAATGGGTTGCACTGATATTATAGGAAGATTGATTGTATCACTGAGCAATGTAAGGGTTAAAGTAGCTCCCCGGTGTTATTCTATACTTGGTCCTACTTTTCCCCTCTCTTTGAACTTCTAGTTCATTATAATGCTTCTGGGAATACTAACAGTGAGATGTGCCTTGATTGATACTCAGCTTCAAGGCTCTTACAGTGCCTGTCAGCCTCATCTTTTCTTCTCCTGGGACCTTTCATATCTCTTCTCTCCTTGTAGCCAACTGCAAACCTCTATGATTCTGTTGCCTGCCAGCTTATTGCAAAACTGAGAGTTTTGCAGGGAGGAGAGGGGACGAGGAGAAGCAGTCTGGGTCCCATGGCATTGGAACTTCAGGTGATGGCAGATTTGTCAATCTGGATTAGAAATGGAAGGGAGCTGTTGCCTGGTACTTTACTTATTTCTTGCTGTAGAAGAGAGATAGTGTGTAAAGGGCTTTGAAAAATCTCCCAACAGAAAAGCAGGTAAATTAAAGATTTCACAAAAGCATACTAAGCAATTACTGCAGAATGCCTAGCAGATGTAATGACAGTTGAGAACAGTGTTGCCACAGGGAAGGAAACATTTTCTATTGATGTTTCTATTTTATGCCAATAATTTTGATGCAGAAGTATTTATTCAAACAAAAGGCAGTATACTCTTAAAAATTAACATCTAGGTAAATTTCCAATAAGATTAGATTCCAAATATTTCTAAAATCACGGTAATTTGTATATCAGCACAAAATTCTCACATAAGAGTTTTACTTGTTCTTGTATTCATATTTGAGGATCAGAACACTGTACAAAGTTTAAAGTGAGTTCACATGCTTGTTTGTAGCATCACAAGCTTTGTTTAAAGCAGTGCTTTAACTTTAATGTGCATAGGAATCACTTGGGGATTTTATCAAAATGGAGATTGTGATCCAGTAGGTCGGGGTTGGGGACTCATATTCTGCGTTTTTCTTTTCTTTTTTTTTTTTTGAACTGAACTGGAGGCACACCCCAGTTCATCATGTGGGTCCGCCTGGGCCGGAGCCGGGATTCGATCCTCGGTCCTCAGGGCTTCAAAGTGAGCGCTTAACCCGCTGAGCCATCCCAGCATTCCCATAGTCTGCATTTTTTACAAGCTCCCAGGTGATACCAGTGCTTCTGGTTCGGAGACCACTATTTGAATAGCAGGGTTGTGAGATACTGTGCTTTAAAACAAACTCACATGAAAATGCTTCCTTGGTTTCTAACTCATTTACTAGATATTTTAACAAAACACTTAAAGCCTAGCAAATGCTTTTGTGACTAAATCTTGCTAACAAAAATGTTGGATAATAACCTCTTATGCCTTACACTTTATTATCTTCTGATCCTGAAAATTCCAAATTATTTATTTTTGTGACTGAATTAACAACTTCAAATTGGGCCACTCAAGAAGTATTTGAGTTTTATCTGTTAGAGTAACAGCTGTTTTTAAATGTAGGTATTTTATGTGCTGAAGTGTCTGGAAATTGTGCCAGAGAATGGCTGGGGGAACCATAAGAAGGTATTACTAGGGACTTATTCAAGCTCTTAAACAGTGAGGTAGAGGTGTTTCTGCAGTGGGTGGGAAGATCACTTTTGAGATATCCTCTGAGTCTATGAATCATCACCTAGTACTGTGCTTTTTACCACTACATTATTAAAAACAAATTTTAAGATAGACTTCATTTGTTTGTTGGCTATTTCCATTTCTGAACATCTTTCCTCCTTTTCTCAATTCACTCCCCCCACAAATTCTTGGTGTTTGTATTAAAATCATCTGTCCATTCACTCACTTAGTACATATTTGAGTGCTTATTGTGTACCAACAAGATACTGTAGTAAGTGATCTGTGGGATGTAAAAATTGAATAAGGCACAGTCTCTACTTTCAAGGTACTCAGTCTCCTACAGGAAGTAAGATAGCATAAACAACTCTTGTGAAAAGTAATGTTCACACCCTACAGAAAGTGCTCTGGAGGTTTAGAGGAGAGAGAAATGAATCTCTATTGTCTGGAACCACAGGAAAGCCTCCATAGAAAAGATAGCTGTTGTAGTGGGTCTTGAAAACTAGATAGGCTTTCCTATCTGTTTCAAGCAGAGGAAACTGCATGAGCAAATTATGGAGGCAAAAGAATAAGAAGGCACATTTTAGGAATGGAAGTACTGTTGACCCTTTACATTCTTGGATTTGTAATTTACAGGATTTGGACCATTTGCAAGTGACCCTTGAAGGGTCAAGTAGTAGTTTTTCTGAGTTACTAATTTTATACCCTTGCTAAGAGCCTAGTGTTTCAAGTCAATGAGTAAGGCTAGTGGTTGATGTAGCATTCATATCTTAGTCCATCTTTATTCTCAATTCACTCTCGTTCCATTTTTCATTTTAGTATACGAGGGCTATCTGGAAAGAATCCAGCCATTTTCAATATAACGAGAATGGTTACATGGCCAGACACTCTATGGACAGCCCTCATATATGGGAGGGCATTATATGTTTATTAATAATTTAGGATTTGTGAAGAACTTACACAGCTTCTCTCAGTTGCCAAGGGACTACTGCAGATAGGTTGACCATATCACTTATTGCCCACACCAGGAACCTTTTGAAAGGGGGTGGTACTATTAATAATACTCCAGGGCAACAGGCATAAACTGGGTTTGTCTCAAGGTGGAGTATATGGCCAACTAGATTGTTTACTCTAACTAGGGTATGTGAGAGTATGTAGGAGTATAGATTATAAATGGGGTGCACTAGGATGTGACTTAGGAAAACTAGTTTGAGAATAGTCCTAAATTCTAGGCTGAGGAATTAGGCATTTATACTATAGACAGTGAAAAACCCTAGGAGATTTTTTTTTTTTTCAAGATTTATTTTATTGATTTTTGATAGAAAGAAACAGAGACAGACAGAGAGAAGGGGGAGGGCCCAGAGCAGTCTCCATAGTTGACAGCATTAGTTTTTCATATAGTTTCACTCCACAGGTGGGCACAGGGCTGTGCAGGACAGGAACTGGGCTGGGAGCCTCCCACATAGGCCCCGGCAAGAACTGAACTGGTGGCACACCCCAGTTCAGCATGTGGGTCTGCATGGGCTGGGGCCGGGATTCGATCCTTGGTCCCTGGGGCTTCAAAGTGAGCGCTTAACCCGCTGAGCCATCCCAGCTTTCCCATATTTTGGTTTTTATCAGGCAGAAGAATTGATATCTGCCAAACACTATTCAAAAGGATTAGTCTGACCAGTGTGGCAGGTTGGGTTGAAGGGAGATACTCAGTTCAGGGAGGGTCAGAGTAGTTCCTATTAAGTGTGTATTTGAATGGTAAAGACTTTGAATGATATCAATGTACCTGAGGAAAAATATTAATATTTTATTTATTTATTAAATTATGAACAGAAGATTTAATAATTCACTTCCAATATGTGTTACTGATGTTCATAATTCTAAAGAACACTGTGTTGGGTTAGTGTTTTTCGTTCAGTTAATGTGGTTTCTTTTTTGGGGGGGGGTTTATTGTTTTTGACAGAGACAGAGAGAGACAGAGAGAAGCGGGAGGGCCCAGAGCAGTCTCCATAGTTGTATGTCATCAGTTTTTGACATGGTTTTGTTCCACACAGGTGGGCATGGGGCTGCACAGGGTGGGAACCGGGCTGGGGCCTCCTGCATGGGGGGCATGCCCCCACGATCCAGGGGCCAAACCGGTGTGTGTGTGTGTGTGTGTGTGTGTGTGTGCGCGCGCGCGCGCGTGCGTGTGTGCAAGAACCGAACTGGGAGCTTCCTGCATGGGAAGCACAACCCAGTTCAGCATATGGGTCTGCATGGGCCGGGGCCAGAATTCAATCCTTGGTCCCCAGGCCTGCAAAGCAAGTGCGTAACCCGGTGAGCCATTCTCGTTTTCCCCAGTTAATGTTTTTTGAATGAAGAATGGTACTAGGGCTTAACAGTGAGTACCTGAGCATTTTGTATGTGTTGCTATTATAGCATGTATATATGTTAAAATTGTAACAACTAAAGTTTGACCTAATATTGAGAGAGTGCTTAAACAAAATATTTTTTCCAAATGTATTTCTAAAATACTACTTTTCTCTATCTTGTTTCAACTTGATGACTAATCTAGAGAGAATTTAAATTGTGCAGTAACTCCCATTTTCCTAGCCTATGTGTTGCTATTATAGCATGTATATATGTTAAAATTGTAACAACTAAAGTTTGACCTAACATTGAGAGAGTGCTCAAACAAAATATTTTTCCAAATGTATTTCTAAAATACCACTTTTCTCTATCTTGTTTCAACTTGATGACTAATCTAAAGAGAATTTAAATTGTGCAGTAACTCCCATTTTCCTAGCCTACATTTTCCCCTGTTCTATCCCTATGGAGTATGTTAGGCTTTTCAGAAAGAAAAGGCAATTTCTACCAGGAAAACCACACAAAACTGCCTAGAAGAGGGAATCAGTGCTTGACGGACTGATTATGCAGTAGTGAAGAACAGGAAAATCTAGAGAAAGGAAACCATGTACTCAGTGAGATGGAAGCAGAAAAATTGTGGGACATGGTTTGGGAAAAGCAGCTGGCTGCTAGGTGGCTTCAAAAATGCTATGGAAATATACCTAGTGTATTGGTATCACTAAGTGGTCATGCAAGGTACAGAAAAATTTAAGAAAAGGAAAAGTTTCCAAAGATATCTCAGTGTTTAAAAACTAATGAAAGAAAATATTCTTTCTTTGCTGAAGAAGCTCCTATTTAAAGCTATTCTGTCTCTTAAAATAAAACTTGGGGAAGCCGGGATGTCTCAGTTGGTTAAGTGCTCACTTTGAAGCGCTGGGGACCAAGGATCGAATTCCGGCCCCGGCCAGTGTGGACCCATATGCTGAACTGGGGAGTTCCCCCAGTTCAGTTCTCTCTCTGTCTCTCTGTCTCTCTGTCTCTCTGTCTCTCTCTCTCTCTCTCTCTCTGTCAAAAAACAACAACAACTCAATTTGGATGCAATATTTTACCATGTCACTGATACACATTACCGTAATATAAGGTCATATCACTAGACATACCTCAGACTAGAATGTTTCAGTTGGTACAGTAAATACATGTGGGAGGACTTATCTAATGAGTTATAGATACCTCTCAGATTTCTTGGCAAGAAAATGAGCTAATGAAATGAACTGAAGAGAATGACCAATTTGTAAAATAGTTAATATTTATGTCTATATGTTTATATATGCTGTCATTAGAGGCTATATTGTCTTCATGACTAGTAAGATCTTCTATTCAAAATTTTTGTGTAGGTTTTTGTTGTTTCTTTTTAAAAATTTTAAAAGTGTACTTCAAGTTTAAATTAAGAAGTTAAATTAATGATTACCCTCTTCTTCCTGGTTTTAGAGCTACTTGTCTCTATTTTACTTAAACACTATAGCATTTGACGCATTAAGCTGTTTCCCCGAGAGAATCTTCTTTCTGCCCAGGGCTGACAGGAAAAGAAGCAATTTGTCAGACTAGTGGAGCTTGTAACAATTCAAATAAACAACCTGCCTTTCCCTTTCTATTGCATGTTAATAGAAATTTTAATGATAAACGCCTCCTTTATACCCTACAGGGAAGAGAGATTATTGGGTCAGAGACAGTTTTCTTGCTGTGGGACCGCTTAAACACACGGTTAGCTGAGTATTTTTATTATTAATAACTGCATGCTTATTAGCACAGTGTTTCCAAAGTGATTGTTATCCATTTAATACAGCTAAATTGATCATTGCCTCATTTTTGTCATTACCTAGCATGTAAAAAGCAGTTAAATTTAGAATACAGTTCTCTGTAAACATATTATAATGGGCAACAACTATTCAAAAACGGGCTTCCTTGGATTATACAACTGAAGACCATTATTATATCTTTACTTTCCACATTTTCCTCCCCTTATTATACCACCACTAGTTTGAGAGCTCCATGAGGTAGATCATACATTTCCTTATGCATTTGTGCCCTCAGTACCTAATAATACTTTATAAATGATTATTGAGTTATCTCGTGACTTGACTTTGATAATGATTGACTTTGTTGCTTTATGATATTATTTTTGCATCATCTTGTTGAATTTTTCTTCAGTTACACAATCCATTCTCAAATCTTGTTGACCAGTATAATTGGGTTGGTTAAGAACAAGACAGAAGGCCCATAATGTTCACTTATGCCAAGCTCCACATCACCAAACTAAGAATTACAGTTTCAGCTCTTCTAGAAATGGAATCTTAAACCAGTCAATTGAGAATTCATTAATCAACACTAGTTAGGTAGTCTGCCTGATAGATCCTTGCCATCCCATAAAAGAAAAATAACTTTTCAATAACCATCTAACTTTTTTTGCCTGGTTTAACTTTCTTATTCCTACGCCCTTCTGCCTATAAAAGTAATTTTAACAGCTCCTGGGAGCTCTTCTCTTTCTGCTAGGTTGGATGCTGCCTGATTCCAATCATTATTTGCTAAATAAACCCTTAAAAATTTTAATATGCCTCAGTTTATCTTTCAGAGTTTATGTAGTTATCTAGAGCAAGTCATACAATGATGATTGTTAATTGAAATATGTATAGTAAGTAATGACTAATGTGGGAAGTCTGATCATTACAGTTAATTTTTGAGGTGTTGAGAATAATGAAATTAATAGTTATGTAAGTCAAATATTCAAGGCTTTAAATTCCCTAGCTAACTTTCAGAGAGTATAATTTATTAGTTGCTAGCAGAAGTACTATTAGCTATTGGCTACACTGTTGTGATAACTTGAAAATAAGACTTGTCATTCTTAGACTTTTTCTAAGAAACAAATTTATTGAAATATTTAAAATAAGTGGGTTTATTTAGACACTAGTCAATGCATCTCTTTAAACCAGTTATAAATGGAATTGTTTGTGGATTATAAAATTTTTGAGTTGTGACTGTTGTATTGAAGAGACCATAAAATCGGTGGACAAAGGAGAGTAGTCTTTAATATCTTGATGAGGGCCTGACATTAGTTGACACTCAATAAAGAGCAGTGTGGTTCAGTGAATGCATTTCTGTACACAAAATCAGGTTTGAACAACAAATTGTCCAAGCATCAAAAAACACTTAGTGTGTTAAAGATGGAACCTAAAGATAAAATATACTAAATAGTACTTTTAAAAATAAAGTTAGAGGAAGCTGGGATGGCTCAGTGGGTTGAGCGCTCACTTTGCAGCCCCGGGGTCCGAGGATCGAGTCCTGGCCCTGGCCCATGTGGACCCATATGCTGAACTGCGGAGTTCCCCCAGTTCAGCTCTCACCGGGGTGAAGACCCCGGTCCAGTTCCTGCCCTGTGCAGCCCTGCGCCCACCTGTGGAATGAAACTACCGGTATGTGGGAAAAAAACCAGTGATGTGCAACTATGGAGACTGTTCTGGCCCTCCTCCTCCTCTCTGTCTCTATCTCTGTATCTCTCTCTCTCTCTCTCTCTCTGTCAAAAACAATGAAAATAAATAAATCTTAAAAAAAAAGGAAAAAAAAGAAATAAATCAACAGTTGTTAGTTTAGTTCAAAATTATATTTTTGTTTTGCACATAGAAAGCTCAGATTTTTTTTTTATAAAGATTTACTGTTTTTGACAGAGAGATACAGAGACAGAGACAGAGAGAAGGGGGAGGGCCCAGAAAAGTCTCCATAGTTGCATATCATCAGTTTTTCCACATAGTTTCATTCCACAGGTAGGCGGGGCTGCACAGGGCAGGAACTGGGCCCGGGTCTCGCCCTGGTGAGAACTGAACTGGGAGCACTCCCTAGTTCAGCATATGGGTCCGCATGGGCCAGGGCCGGGATTCGATCCTCGGTCCCTGGGGCTGCAAAGTGAGCGCCTAACCCACTGAGCCATCCTGGCTTCCCAGATATTTTTTTTTTTTTTTTTTTAATAAACTTGAACTTTGCATAGACAAGTTAAAGTGGGAGCAAAATATTCTTATTTTCTTTTTAATAGCCTTTCACTTAGTACATTGTTATCACTAGGAAGTGAAGATGTGGCAAGAAGGGCTTTTAGGGTCACAATTTAAAAAGACTTTATTATTTTGTTCTGTTTTAGAAACATGGTGGGATAGAATCAGCAAACTTAGCTTTGGTTTTATATTCTTTCAAAACTGATAATCAACTGGCAAATTTTTCTTGTAGTACAGTAGAGATAAAGTTGTTAAAATTATTAAAACCGTGAATTCTCGATTACTTGTTTAGAAACAATCTCATATATTTGGAAGTATAGGATGTCTTATTTGACCAGTTTCTAGCCTGAGAAGTTGTACTTCTTCAATTTCATTGATCTAGTGAAGGGTTAGAATCAATAATAAAGATTAAAACCAGTTGATGGATGATTTTTAAATAACAAATGAAACCAACCAACTTTATTCATGAATTTTCTTTTTATACTTTCTGTATTATTTAATCTTTTGTGGAAACATTTATTAATTTCACTGTTTTGAAATTTCCAGGTAACTTGGGTTTTTACTCCTGTAACAACTGAAATAACAAGTCTTGATACAGAGAATATAGATGACATTTTAAGTAAGTACTGTGATATTTTTAAAATATATTTTCTTTTCTATAAATAAATAGTTTATATATAAAACAAAATAAAATCTCAATTATCTAGAACAATTGAGGACCTGGTATTCTGGTTAATTCCATAGTTTACTGTATTAACAAAGACCTTTTGGTTTTAATTTTTAGGATAATTTCTTAAAATCTATATACAAGTCTACTCTCCTTTGTTACAAGTAAACATTTAGTTTTGTTTTCTTTGCCTTGCTGTAAATACCATCCTTAACAATTAATAAGGTATTTTGCAAATGCCTATATAGAGGCTACAGGTGAAAAAATTTTTTTTTCTAACTTTTAACTAAATCACCTACTCTGATCTTCTTTATTGTCATTGGTCCAGTTAAGTTCAGTAAGTGTTTTACTGAATGCTCTTTGTATTCAGTATCCTTGTAGATACATTTAACTTTGTGGAACACATTTCTTATTCTTAAAAATAGTACAGGGGGGAAGCCGGGATGGCTCAGTGGGTTAGGCGCTCACTTTGCAGCCCCGAGGATCGAATCCTGGCCCTGGCCCCATATGCTGAACTGGGGAGTGCTCCTAGTTCAGTTCTCACCAGGGCGAGACCCGGGCCCAGTTCCTGCCCTGTGCAGCCCCGCCCACCTGTGGAATGAAACTATGTGGAAAAACCAATGATGTGCAACTATGGAGACTGTTCTGGGCCTTCCCCCTTCTCTCTGTCTCTGACTCTGTATCTCTCTCTCTCTCTCTCTCTCTCTCTGTCAAAAACAATAAATAAATCTTAAAAAAAAAAAATAGTAGAGGGAAGGTGAAGACATGGTTGATAGAAAATCACAATTTGGGAAGTTTAAGAAAATGTACAATGTGCATAAATTATTTCCATTTTTAAAGCACTCTATTTCAAGCCACTGATTTGGGCAAATAAAACCAAAAATAATAGAAGTAAAAGGAGCTTATTCATTGAGCATCATATAGTGTTTTGTGTTCTTTTTAAAGCAGTGCTTCTATAAACTATAGCAGAGGACTGTCTGGAAAGTATCCAGCCATGTAACCATTCTTGTTACACTGACACTGACTGGATTTTTTTCTGGACAGTCTTCATATATCAGAATTACCTGGAGGACTTATTAATATCTGTACTGCAGGCCTGGCTCCAGTTTCTGATAGCAATTGCTAAACCTACCCAAGAATTTGCATTTCTGTAAGTTCCTACTGATGCTGGTGCTTCTTGGTCTAGGGACCATAGTTTGTGAACCACTGTTTTAGAGTGAATAAGCAAGTGGATCAAAAGTGCTTTGAAGGTAAAAAAAGGAAGAAGAGAATTGAAACTCATACGTTATTCTCTAATCCTCCAAATTCTGGGATATCTTTGTGTTTTATTTTTGTGAGTACTTGAGTTACTGTTTATATTACCGTAGGTTTAGGGGAAACGGACATGTCTTTCTTTCTCTGTCTTCACATCCTATGCAAATGATACTAAGTTATTTTTGCAACAGAGAATAACTTAAGTGGATAGGAACCAGAAAAAGTACATTTTACCCAATACTATTAGTTGTAGATTACTTGTAACTATTAATAGGTGGGCCTCTGAGCTTAGTTGTACATGTCTCTTCTGTGAAACAGGATTTTACTTTTTACTTTCAGAGCTAATTCTCATTCATAAATATTGAATGTCATAAAATGGATTATTAAAATTCAGATCATTGCACTTCACTTTGTATGAGAGTAGGCTATTTAGTAACCTACTTGCCAATTATCTGGGTTTGATTCTCCTTTTGTTTTATATTCATTCCATGAAAGTATAAAAATGAAGAATATAGAGTAAAGGAACAGAGCCTCCCTCAATTTATAAGTCGTCCATGACTCTGTGTGTGGGTTTTTGAACAAAAAGTAACTTAACTGTTATTGTGTATTTTTAATGGGCCTTTACAATGGAAAAAGACCATAATGAAAACTATATCTTTAATTATGTCAAAATTATGTAGACCCAAATAACTTAGGTTGTTTGGTTTTGTTTTTCAATTTCAGATAATGCTGATGTTGCTTTAGTAAATTTTTATGCTGACTGGTAAGTGATAATCTTATTTTTGTGGTTTATCTTGATAAAGGTGAATTTTTCTTTGCTAGAAAGGGGTGAGTGGGGAAACCTTTTTCTTTTGTGACACAATATTCCATATACAATTAAGATTCATTCGCAAATGAAGCAACTCAATTTGAGTATTTGTGTTTCAGGGGAAAAATATACCTGATTCTATTAGCCCACATCTTAAAAGCCGATAACATGAAGATTCAAATCTCAATATTTCTCTCTCTCTCTCACACACATACCCACACACGAGTACATATTGCAGTTCTGTGTTTTTCCTGACTGAGGAGGTAGGACAATGTTTGGAGGTGGGCATGTGGGTATGGCAAGTTTAAAAGGAAAAATAATGTTGACATTTTTTATATATAGTGTATACCGTCAACTGCTTCTTCTAGGAAGATTTTACTGCTGTCTGAATCAGTTTCTGTCTTCTGATTTCATATAGTACCCTATGTACTACTTTCTTTTCCTTACTACATTGTTGCCTTTTATCTTTGTTTCCTAGCAAGAAGACTTTGAGGGCAGAGATCATGTCTTACTCAGTATTCCCAAAGTGCGTAATATGTAATAGATATTAAGGAATGGGATGGGGACAGGAAGGAGGGAGTACGAACTAGAGAGAAGCTTGAAATACTCACATGATCTTTATTCCTAGACAATTTATATCTTATTTGATCGTTTTAGGTTTACCATGTACTAGAAACCACTACCTTATTTCAAGCCATAGTCCTGCAATTTAGATTGCTATAACAGTCTCCTAATTTATTTTCTTTGCCTGTAGTCTTACGTGTTTCCATTCTGTTCTCTACAAAGTAATCCAGAGTGGTCTTTCTTAAAATGCAAATTGCATTAGTTTACACCCCATCTTAAAATCCTTAAATGGTTTTCTGTTACCTTTAGCTAAGTCTCTATTTGATCTGATGACCTGGTCCCTTCCTGCCTCTATCGCTATGTCTGTTGCCTCTCTGTTTCCACATTCTGTTCTAGTTCTACTGAATGACTTTCAGTTTCTATAGTATTTTATACCTTTCATTGCTGGACCTTTAGTCATGGTATTTTCTCTTACCTACTTATTTACCTAGTTAAGTCTTAATCATCTTTCAAGTCTTAGATTAGATGTCACTTTCTTTAGGTCACCCTCCTAGATCAGTATCCCTACTCCTTGTCTCAAATCAGGTTAGGAACGCTGTTTGTATCTTCCCATAACAGTCCAACCATGCTTCTTAGCTCCCTGTTACATTGTTAGCTTTGTGAAAAGTTATCACATTATCTTTTTTCAACATTAATCCCCAAGCATTTTGCATAATGCTTGGCCGATAAGTACATATATTTACTGAATGAGTGATGTTTAGTATAGGTATTTGAAGAACTTCAGTAAAATGTTGAAGACATACAGAGACAATACCATTTATAAAATGTACAACAAAAGTAGCATTTTCCAAGATATATTAGGATTATCCAGATGTAAAAATAGCTACAGAATTTCATAGAAGATTATCTAGTTTAGTCCTTAAAGAATAAAATTGAGATCCAGAGGAGTAAAGTATTTGCCTCAGGTTATCTGACTAGATTGTGGCAGAGTTCTTTTGATTGGGGATTTTGTTGTTATAAAAAGGAGAAATAGAATGTACCACTGACCTTGTTGCAAAACCTGAATTCAAAATGCAGACCAATTGCAGTTACTTGGTAAAACGTTACCCCCCAAATACCTTGAGTTGTTCATGAATTAGTACTCTTTTATTCAACTGAAAAAACTTAGATAATTGGCCGTAGGACAAAGACTTCTATTTTTGGGCTCAAAGGCTAGATTCTGAGTTCCCTCTGGAAGCTATGGATGTGGTACAGTTTAAAGAAGAATTATGTAATAGAGCTGCTTAAAAATTTTGATATGCCTCAGAAGGTAATAAACCATAGTAGGTAACTTAATAATGCTGTTATGTGCCAGGCTCTTCACATATTTGTTTTTAATGCTCCAAACCACCCTGCAGGTAGGTATTATAATTTCCTTTTTAGGTTGAGGAAATTCAGGCTCAGAAAGGTCATACTGCTAGTAAGTGGTGGAACTGGGATTTAAACTCAGGTATGTCTGACTCCAAAGCTTATAATTTTTCTTCACTAGGTCATACTACTAGTAAGTGCTCCCAAATTGTCCCTGCAAAAAGACTTTTACTCATTTGGTTGATTTGTAAAGCATTGATTCAGGCACTAGATTAGAGATGAGATACAGATGACTGTTAAGGTCCTTTTAATAGATCTTTTGTTTTTCTGTCACTTTTATAAATGTAATTTCCATACATACGGGTACATGTATGTGAAGGTGCAGTAATATTGCAATTGAATTTTTATTTCATCTTATCCTTCCACCTTTTGGTATTAAAACCAATCTTATTTTAAACAAGAATCTGTGCTTATTAAATACTTACTGGGAAACAAATTGGACAGTCCAAAAAGGAGTCCTTAAACCAGCAGCCTGTTCACTGATTCTTTACTAGGCCATATTCTAAGTCTTCAAGAAACCATTACCAGTAATACATACCCCTTGCCTTCCCGTCCTCCAGCATCCTATTTTCAGCAAACTGAAGAACCCACAAACCTGTGGTCCTAGCCTCTCTAGTTCCTCCATTCTATCAATTTATTCATTTAACAGACATCTATTGAAATGCTTATTAGAATATGTAGTCAAATAAGACACGGTCCCTGATGTCCACAGACCCCACCCACCTATCCCAGATGGGAGAGATTTAAGAATGCTAAAAGAGGAAAGAGCCACTTGAAAGCAAGAGATTGAAGATACAGATTGTGTCTCCTTGATATATTCTAGGACATCTCCTTAGGAAGTCAGGTGAGTGGGCTAGAAGAGATATATACAAAAAGAAATAGGCAGGAAGTATAAAGTTTGCATTCTTTCACAAACTTTTTAATATTTTTGTTGAATTGTAGTTAATATGTATGACCTAATCACTTGCAGGTTAAAGAGTTCACAGGCTTCATTTAAGTAAATTTCTTGGTGGAAAAGGGCTCTGGAAACAGTGGCAGCAATTATAATTTTGTTTTTTTGTTTTTGTTAACAGATTCTCAATACCTTTTCTATATGAGAATGACCATTCTAACCCAGCTGGTTGTGTGCTGGTTCTGATTCTTTCTTACCAGGTCTCTTTAATGACAGATAGCATATATTTGTGAAGTGGTTGGCCTGATTAAGGGACAGTCAGAATTAGAAGCCAGTTTCGTGTTTCGTGTTTCTGAAATATTTTGGGATTTGTTCTTCTTTTTAAAAATAAAAATAAAGCAAAACTGATAAAGGAAACATGGACAGGAAGTCTTGTTTAGGAATTTAAATTTTTGCTCCTGGACGTAGTATATTTAATAATGGTTCTAGATACAAAAGCCCATTTTAACCAGGGGTAAATTTTGAGAGGAAGCAGTTCATTATATACTACATATCCTTTTCATACAACTTATTTATTTAGTATGCTAACTTGCCTGTGTGATTTGATTGAACTAGTCAGGTGAATTTACAATTAACTTACCATTTTAAAGATTTTGCACAGTAGTCTAAAAATAGTGTTCATTATTTAGAGAAAGCTTATTTCTTTTATAAATACCCGAGTCTCAGTACTTGCAAGGCCAAGCAGATACATCTCAGAGGGCATTTCATGCTTGTTTTATGGCCTTCTTGAGAGATCCTTAACTGTGTACTCCATAACATCGGCCATTTTCCTAAAGTGAAAGAAAAAATATCTTTTAATTGTATAGTCTTTGAATTCAAAATTGTCTTCATCTCCAGTGAATGACATAAGAATTCATGACTAAATTAACTATGAGATTATCTCAAAAGCTATTTATTGTACGTATGCTAAATATCAATGGACAATAACTGAAATGAGATTTTATTGCTTCTGCTTTTCAGTTTTAATTGGTAACCTTCTCTGTGCATAGGTGTCGTTTCAGCCAGATGTTGCATCCAATTTTTGAGGAAGCTTCCAATGTCATTAAGGAAGAATATCCAAATGAAAACCAAGTAGTGTTTGCCAGAGTTGATTGTGATCAGCACTGTAAGTACCTCAGTAGGAAGTCTGGAAGAAACTGTCCCATCCCCACCTCTCCTACACACACACACACACACAGACACACACACAGACACACACACACACACACTTTTAAAAAAAAATGCTCTGCCTTAAGTGGAGAACAAATAAAAAAAGTACTAGTGATCTTGCTCAAAATGTTGACATTTGATCTTTATGTACTTATAATACTACTTTCCATTTTGCCTGTGGGAAGGGTTTACTTTTCTTTTTTCTCATTAAGATACAGCAGGGCAAGTGTATAGGTAGTAAATCATAATTAGCAATGTTTTCTACCAAAGAAAATACCAAAATCAATAAATAAAACTGAAAAGGACTTTTAGGGAAAAAATAGATTTTTTGTTAGTTTTAGAATCATGCAAAAATACCATTTGTAGTTATGTCAAATAAAAGTCTGATTTTTGTTTTTGTTATTCAAAAGATTCTATTAAGATTGGCTTGGATATCTTTGAGGTGTAAATAGCTGTACTTACTGATCTGTAATTATTGAGAGTGTTGAGAAACTTAAGTTAGACTCACTTAAAATCCAGTCTCTTGGATTTCACTTGTCACAGTGGAGTATTCTCTATAAAATCATCTTGGATTTCTGTATACATGACAGATTTCTCTAACTTGAGCTGGTGAGCTTGTATTGGCATTTCCTTTTGAGTCCTCCCATTACACTTGGACTTTCTGCTCTCTTAGTACCAAACTCATTGCATTTTGTAGTTCTGGTTCATTGTAGCTTAGTTGTCTCACCAGTTGCAATGTCAGTTCTTCAAAGGCAAGAACTCTTTTCATTGTTTTTTGTTTTGTTGTTTTAATCCCTTTTAAGTGGAGACCAAACTACTCATTAATCTCTGAATCTCAAGCATCTGACAGTTTGTGGGAGACAGACTGCTCACTAAAAGCTTGTTGCATTGAATTATTGGTAAATTGGCCTGAATATAGAACTCTCCCATTCTGCAAATTTCCTGTCCTTTACACTTAACCTGCTAGTTAGAATTTGTATATGTATGTGTACACTAACTTTTCATTTTGCTCATGAGGAAATGTAAATGAAATGGCTTAACCTGTATCTCATACAGCTTATTGTATAGTCAAACCAGATTTAGAATCCACATCTCTTGACCAAATGCTTTCACAAAACTACAGTAAGTCTTCACTTAATGTCGTTGATAGGTTCAATGACTTTAAGGGAAAGGACATGTAATGAAGCCAATTTTGCCATAGACTAGTTGATATAAACAGGAGTTAAGTTCCTAAGGCATCTCATCAATGTTATAATGAAACAACATTGAACAAAATGATGTTATTTGAGGACCTGCTATATTTGCTTTTTTTCTTTTCCACACACACATTTTGGGAATTTATTGGTGAAGCCCTGTGCTAGACAGAAATGGCTAACACAGCAAAGCATTTCAAAATCTTACAAACCATACCTCACATTTCTGTCTGCTGAGATGCAGAGATGAAAAGAGCAATAAAAGGTTAGGTTTTTCTGGTATTTCCACTCTTCTTTCTGGGTCTTTCCTCCCATCTTTCATTGACAGAACACGATGTTTTTTTAGGAGGGCTCTCCTTTCATATCTTTATATTTTTTATACATTTAATTAGGTATTACAGTGCAGACAACAGTCCCTACTCTGAATTTGGATCATATAATCTGAAATTACGTGCTTAAGTTTACAGTCATTGGGAAGAAAAATTACCTATTGATGTACCTTAAATATTCTATTCTTTGAAAAGATCAACTTTTTAGATTAATCTGACATCATTGCTAGTAATCACATTCTCTTAATGAAAATATATAGCCATAGTTCAGATGCTTTTTGGTCCACCAGAGAAATCTACAACTAATGAAAGTTGTATCTCAGATATTGTGTATTCTCTCTAAATATTTATTACCTTCTGTGTAATTCTTCACTTTTTACAGGTGACATTATGAAATCCTTGGTGATTAACTCACATTTTCTATTCTGTAGAGCTAGTAAGACAGACTGTACTTTGGGTAACCCCTTAAGGTGCTGGTTGGGTTGTAGAGGTTTTGAACTGGAGGGACCCTAAGAATCTTGTGTTCTGGAGAGGAATGCCTGTTAAGCAGATTGTTCTTTAGTAAGATTGTTTTTTCAAAAAAGAAATTTATTGAGGTATTATGGACATAATAAATTGTACAAGTTTAACAATTTAATGTTTTGACACATGTATACACCTATAAAACCATCACCACAATCAAGATATCAGTTATCCCCCCAATTTTTCTTGTGCTCCTTTGTAGTTCTTTTCTCCCTCCATCCTTCCATCAGTTCTCAGGGAATCATGGAACTGCTTTCTGTTACTATAGATTAGTTTGCATTTTCTAGGATTTTTATGTAAGTAGAATCATACATTATGTGTTTCTTGTGTATGTTGTCTTTTTTTTTTATTCAGCATGGTTATTTTGAGATTATGGCATGTGTTACTCATTTTTATTTAGTGGCATTCCATTGTATGGCTATATACCATAGTTTAATTATTCATCTATTGACAGACATTTGGGTTGTTTCCAGTTTCAGGCTATGCAAATAAAGCTGCTATGAACATTTAGGTACAATTCTTTGTACATATGCTTTCATTTATCCTGGGAAAATGCCTACATCTGAAATACCTGGATTATATGCTAGGTGTATATTTAGCTTTTTAAGAAACTGCCAAACTGATTTCCAAAGTATCTGTACTATTTTACGTATCTATTAGTAGTGTTGGAGCATTCCAGTTGGTATGGTCTATATATTTAACATGTATTTTACATTATTAATAGATACAATAATTTCTTTCAGTAATTTCTTGTTATTTTATTTAAGATTTATTTTGTTGTTTGACAGAGAGAGAAAGACAGAGGGGGAGTGCCCAGAGCACTATAGAGCACTTCACAACTGTACATTATTAGTTTCAACATAGTTTCATCCCACAGTTGGATGTGGGGCTGTGCAGGGCAGGAACCGAACAGGGGGTCTCCCACATGGGAAGCATGCCCCAGTTTAGCATATTGGTCTACACAGGCTGGGTCCAGGACTTGATCCTTGGACCTTGTGGCTGCAAGGCAAGCGCTTAATCCACTGAGCCATCCAGGCATCATCCTTACTGGGTTTTGAGAGCTCTTTATGTATTATGAATACAAATCCTTTTTCAAATGTGTAATTTGCAAATATTTTCTCCCATTTCACGCTGAGTGTTTTCAATGAATTGTAAAATATACAGAACATAGAACGTACCATTTTTAAATGTATAATTCACTAGCATTTTCACTGTTGTACAACCAGTCTCTAGAAGTTCATCTTGTAAAACTGAACCACTATACTCATTAAACAACTTCCTATTTCCTCCTCCTTCATCTCTTGGCAACTACCATTCTACTTTCTGTTTCTATAATTTGACTATTCTAGATACTTCATTAAGTGGAATCATACAATATTTGTCTTTTTTGTGACTGGCTGATTTCACTTAGCATAATGTCTTCATGGTTCAGCCATGTAGCATGTGTCAGAATTTCCTTCCATTTTAAAGCTGAATACTATTCCATCATAGGTATATACCACACTTTGTTTATCCATTCATCTGTCTGTGGATGTTTGGGTTACTTCCAACGCGTGGCTCTTCTAAATAATGCTGCTGTGCACACAAGTGTACACATCTCTCTTCAAGACCCTGCTGTCAGTTCTTTTGGATTTATACACAGATGCAGAATTGATGGATTGTATGCTAGTTCTAGTTTATAATTCATGTGGGGCCACCATCCTGTTTCCCATCCAACTGCACTGATTTTACACTCCATCCAATAAGTACACAGAGATCTTAATTTCATCACATCCTCACCAACACTTGTTATTTTCTGTTTCTGTGATAATAGCCATTCTAAAAGGTGTGAAGTGCTATCTCATTGTATTTTTTATTTGAATTTTCCTAATGATTTGTAAAGTTGAGCATCTTTTCATGTACTTCTTGGTCATTTGTATACCGTATTTTCCGGCGTGTAAGACGACCGGGCGTGTAAGACGACCCCCTAATTTTACAGTTAAAACATAGGTTTATGCCTATATTCGCTGTATGAGACTATCCCCCCACTTCCGAGGCTGTAGTCTTATACAGCGAATATAGGCCTAAACCTATGTTTTAACTGTAAAATTAGGGGGTCGTCTTACACGCCCAGTCGTCTTACACGCCGGAAAATACGGTATCTTCTTTGGAGAAATATTTGTTTGAGTCCTTTGCAATTTTTAAATCAGGTTATTTTTATTGAGTTGTAATTCTTTATATATTCTGAATATTAACCCCTTGTCAGTATGTGATTTGCAAATACAGGGTTCAGCAGAAGTAATTCTCTTTTTAAAGTCATATAACAAAATCAGAACATGCTTATGATTTTGTAATAAAAGATTTGGTATAGAGATTACCAGCTCATAAAAAGGAGCATTACTTCTGCTTAACACTATTTTCTCCTATTCTGTAAGTTGTCCTTTCACTGTGTTGATTTTGATCTTTGCACGGAAGTATTAAATTTTGATGTCCAGTTTATTTGTTTTTACATTTGTTGCCTGGACTTTTTGTGTCCATATACAAGAAATCATTGCAAATCCAATGTCATGAAACTTTTCTTCTTAAGAGTATTTTAATGTAATTATTTTTTAAAAAATATGGTTCAAGGTAAGGATCCAATTTCATTCTTTTGCATGTGGACATCTAGCTTTCCTAACATTGTTTATTAATGAGACTATCTTTTCCCCATTGAATGGTCTTGGCACCCTTGTCAAAAATGAGGGTTTTCTTTTCTGGGCTCTCTGTTTTGATCCAATGGTCTATATGTCTATCTTTATTCCAATACCACACTGTTTTTATTACTGTAGTTTTGTAATAAGCTTAAATCAGAAAGTATGAGATCTACATTTTCTTTTGAGAGTGTCTTTAGAAGGGTATATATATATATTCTTAATTTTGATGAAGTCCAATTTGTCCATTTTTTAAAATAGATTATGATTTTGAGGCTGTATCATTACCTCACTGAAGACCCAAAGATATTTTGCTATGTTTTCTTTTATAAATTTTATAGTAATGAAGTTTTACATTTAGGCCTATGACTCATTTGGAGTTATTTTTACATATGGCATAATGTAGGGATTGAAGTTCATTTTTTGCAGGTAATTATCAAGCTGTTCTGACATCATTTGTTGAAAAGACTCTTTTCTTCACTAACTGACTTTACATTTTTTGTCAAAATCAACTGACCATATATGTTTGGATCTACTTTTAAACTCTATTCTGTACTGTTGAGTGTCTGCCTATGATTTATTTGTTTGTATTCACACCAGCACCACACTTTATAAATTACTGCAGCTTTATAATACCGGTAAATTTTGAAAACAGTAGTATAAGTCTTCCAACTTTGTACCATTTTCAGAGTGGTTTGGCTATTCTGGTTGCTTTGGAGTTCTGTATTACTTTCAGAATTATCTTGTTAATTTCTAACCAAAATGTAGGGAAAAAGAATGCTGGGATTTTAATTGGGATTACTTTGAATCCTTTACCAGTTTGTGGAAAATTGTCATTTTAACAATGTTGAATCTTTCAATCTATGCCCATTTTATAGCTCTCTATTATTTAGGTCTTTTCAATTTCTCTTAACAATGTTTTGCAGTTTTAAGCAGTTTTACAGCCTACATGTTTTCCACATCTTTGTCACAGTATTTTTTGATGTTGTTGTGAATGATTTTTAAAATAAATTATGTTTATTATAGAAATGTAGAAAAGTTATAAAGATAATACAAAGAGTTCTCTTATACTTCTTACCCAGTATATCCAAATATTGACATCTTACATTACCATGGTACATTTGTCAAAACTAAGTAACTAACACTGGTACATCACTATGAACTAAACTGTCGAATTTTATTTAGATTTTTAGCAACTGTTCCACTCATGTCCTTTTTCTGTTCATCCAGAACATTGCATTTAGTCATCAGGTCTTCTTAGTTACCTCTGATCTGTCCATTTTTCATTCTTTCCCTTTTTTTCCCCACAACCTTGACATTTTTGAAGAAGGTATTTTATAGGATATCCTCATTTTGAGTTTGTCTGGTATTTTTTCTTCAGTCTTATTTTCTGATGCTATTATGACATTGATATTTTTTATTTTAATTTCTGGTTGTTGCTACTATATAGAAATAAAATTGATTTTTGTATATTGATTGTATGTGTTGGTAGTTATTAGTGCTGATAAATTTTATGTAGCTCCCATGGGATTTTCTATTTATACAGTGAAGTGATATGCAAATAAAATCAGTTTTACTGAGGTGGTCTCTATTTCCTTATAGCATTTGTTAAGTCAAGTGTACCTACTTGCTATTATACTTCAGGATTCGTTTCTGTCAGGCAGAAAATTTATATGAAGCTTCCTAGAAAAGGCAGAGGTGACCAGAGAATTAAGATACCATCTTGCCCACAGATGTCTCATTCTTATTAATCACCTGTCTGGTATTGTGGCAGCCTACTCTGTCCCACCCTCTAATACTTTAGTCTGTCTGCCTTCCTTCTGACTCATTTTTGTCACCCATACCTTCCATTCAAAGTAATAGCGTTATTTCTTGCAGGGGCAGGGAGAGAAGGGGCTTGTATATAGGTTCTAGTTCAATTGCTGGGGAAAACTGCTATTTATGTTAATTAGTGCTAACTTAGATTTAGGCATGCTTTAACATGTATTATTTCAGTTATGTCAACCACAACCTCCTGAGCTAGATAGTATTGGTATTATTCATTCATTCAACAAATTTTTTACATGCCTACCCTTTCTAATGTGGTATGATAGGTTGTAGAGATATAGCAATAAACCAAACACACCCAAAAAGGTAAGAGCAATAAATACACAATTGCTTGTTGTGATAACTGCTTTGAAGTAAACATTTCATCTGCTGTGAGATAATATGAGTCTAATTTAGTTTGGGGGGATAAAGAAGTCCTCTCTGAGACAGTGATATAAGACCTGAAGGAAAAATAGGAAGTTTTGAGGGGAAGAAGAGTATTTTAGATGGCAGACGGAATAGGTGTAAAGTTTCTAAGGTAGGAATGAACATTGGACTTTCAGAGAGCTGGAGTATATTATAATTTTACAGATGAAGACACTGAAAGGCTTAGAGAAGCTGAGTAATTTACCAAGATTACATAGTAAATGGAGGGAGCTAGACTAACCCAGGAGGATAGATACAGCTTTGTCTAGGTAACTACTATTTTGAAGGTCAAAATAAAGTAATTTAAATTGGACTTCTCACAGAAACTGAGAATTCACCCAGTTTCTATTTTAAAATGACTAAAAATGTCATAATGTTATGAATTACACAATAGTCTGTTTAAATTTTCTGTAATGGGATAGCATATAAACAAAAATGTAATTTACTTGTATGTGTTGTTATTGTTTTCATACCTTGTGACCCAGCTCTCTACTACAGTAGGATCCTACTATAGTAGGATGCTTTGTTCTAGTACCAGAAGCCCACTACTTAACTAAGTCACATACAGTTGGGCAGGTACTTAAAAGACCACTCAACTTGATATAGCATTCACCATAAAAAAGTGTGTGTGTGTGTTTAGCAAGAAAGAGAAATGTGGAACCAACTGCTGTAAAATGTTAAATCTGGGTGAGATTTAAACAGGTGTTCAGTATATTACTTTTTCATCTTTAAGTTTCAATATTTTCAAAATAGAGAGTTGGTATAAAAAAAAGTCACTGAACCTGTTTCTCTTTGGTTAAGAAAAGAGCCAGAAGGAGGGCCTTGTTGCTTTAGTGTTTTTGAGAACATGTGTGTGAAAGAAGCTTGAAATCTGCACTGTACAGGTGTACTATGATACTGTTAATTGTAATTTCTGTTTATTTTTGCTAGGATAAAAGACCTTCAACAGAGTCATTGAATTTAAAAAGAATTTTCTTGAATAGACTTTTACTGGCACTTTGAGGGATACTTAGAGACACTTGATTAATGGCTTTTGGAAGCTGACCCAGAGTTCTTTTGGTGGCTGTCTCAATTGTTCAGTGAAAACATTCCATGAGCAAGTATGGCGATTGAGGCCATTTCGTTGTCATAAAATTGTCTTCTTTCATAAGTTGCTATTAGTATCTCTGCCTAACCACCAGGTATTATGAAAGGCAAAAGTGGCTTTTGTGAATATTCTCCCATTACCAAATAGAATTTATTGCCAGTAATATAAAGCTGGCTTAATATTAGGAAATAAAATAAACCCTATCAGTAGCTAAAAAAAGCAAAACCAGCTTATCCTATCAATAAATGCTGGAAGACTTGATAAAACCCAACATAGGTTCTTTGAAAAATATTAATGTGCTAAAATGTATGAACCAACCGTTGCTTGCATTGAATTTTTAAAATCTTTAATTATAATTTATTGCTCATAATGTGTGCAAGCTCAAATTGAGGTGTGACACCTGTCTGAATTTAGTTGTGAAATCTATCTTGGCTACAAATTTTGTATATTATCTTGCATTTGGAAATTTCTGCCTGTGTTGTGTCACAGTTTTTCTTTATCATCCCTAGTTAGGAATTGAGAATCAGGTGAGACCATAAAATCAAGAAACAAACAACATAATTATATAACAATATAAAGATCTAATAGCACTAATTTTCATAAAACATGCCAAGTGAGTAATGTCAAAGTAGTCCTTGAGGGTGTCATGCGTGTTCCTTAGAATGTGTTGGGAATTCTTTTGAAGTTGTCCTCTGTGCCAGTTTGCTAGGTGATCAGGAAAACCTGTTTCAGTACACAATTCTTTGGTTTGCTGCTGTCTTGAACCTAGTAGCGTCTCGTGGAGAGCTTTCTGCCCACCTTTATCTCACTTCTTTGCTCTTCCTAGGACTTGCTTTTTTTAAATGTTACGTGAGTAGGGAGAGAACTTGGAACTAGAGAAGGAAAGAAGGCAAGAATATATATAACAGGATAATTTCACAGTCAGTCCTCTTGTTTCTGTGTGTGAGCTGGATGCAGCAGCTTTTATTCCCTCTTCTACCACACCCCCAGACTCCTCCCTCCCCCGAAATAGTTGGAAACTGTAGAAATAATTTTTCACTCCTCATCAGGAAGCTTCCAACAATTTAAGCTTAGGTATATTTTTTGAAATCCCAGTGTAAAGCTTGTAGCTTGAATAACCCTCACCTAGTGGTAAAATTTAGTTCACTTTCTAAGCCCTCAAATTCTCCATTTACTGTATTTAATGTAGAGGACAAAGTAAGAAAGAAATAGAAGGAAGAAAAAAAGGAAAAGGAAATCAGGGCAATTAAAGAGATATAATCAGAGGCAGAATATTGAGGAACAATCTCTTCTCACTACCCAGAGTGCATTTATGTCCTTTGGTGACAAGATCAGATATCCTCATTGATCCTGCTGAGTCCTTGGATGCTGGGTTTCGTATTTGTCACAGATCTCACAATTTTAGCTTCTCCATCTGGAGGGCCCATAAAAGGAATCTCTACATCTCTTGTGAAGATCTACAGGGTGTGGCAGAAGTAACATCCTTTTTTTATGGGCTATATACTACTTTAAAAAGAAAAGGGTGTTGCTTCTTTTTTAAAAAAGGGATGTTACTTCTGCCTGACCCTGTGTTTATTGTTGACTTATTATAGAGGGTTTCTTATAATATATGTAGGGAATCCAAACTGGTACATCTTTTTTTTTTTTAATATTTTTATTTATTTGTTTTTATTTTTGACAGAGTGAGAGAGAGATACAGAGACAGAGAGAGAACTGAACTGAGGGAGCTCCCACTTCAGCACATGGTTCCGCGCGGGCCAGGGCCGGGATTCGATCCTCGGTCCCCGGCACTGCAAAGTGAGCGCTTACCCCACTAAGCCATCCCGGCTTCCCCAGTACATCTTTTTTGTACATATATTATATAATATATGAAGCACTTCAAGAATTTCATTTGAGAGCTTAACTTTGGCAACAATTAGTAGTAGCAAAAGTATTAGTAATATCAATGATAATCATAATGATAAAATGTAAATTCTATAAGATCAGGGACCTTGTTTCCCCCCACTCCCCACCCCCCAAACCCTAGCCCTGGAATAGATGTTCAGTTATAGTTGTTGGAAGAGATGGAATGGATAAATAGTAGCCAGCACCTATGAACTGTTAGTTTTGTAGACACTGCATAAAGTAATTTAAGTAGATTATTTCATTTTGTGCCAACATAAAGCATTTTCTGCACTATTTCACCAAATCTGGGTTGTCATTGATTGTAAGTCACATTTTATCTATAACTGAAAAAACAGAAAAATTGAACTACAATAATGCTTTATCACTTAGAATTTTTATATCTATTGAAAGAACTATTAATATTTTAAACATACTTAGGTACAGATTTTTTTGTCATATAATTAATGTGTGTACCTAGAAAAAAAAATGTGTTTAAATAATCCTGAAACAATTTTACATTCAGAATCTGACTCTTGTGCCTCACTTTCCAATTCTGAGTTACTTATCTTTGTATTTTCCCACACAATATCAACTTCTGTCATAGTGTTGCTACTGCTCTTGATTAAAGAGTGTTAATCTGTTCTTTCTAGAATTCTCTTGCAAGCATCAAATACCCATTCTCCAAGTATTGATGCTTTTACTCTTTGATTAACTTCAGTTTATTTTCTTCTCAGTTGAAATGTCACTGCTAGTTAAGCAACTTTTATTCAAAGTTAGCAAGATATAACCAAAAAATTAACAGTGGTTTTCCCCAGTGATAGTTAAATTACAAATGGTTCTTGTTTTCTTCTTTGTAATTGGCTTTGTTTTTCGCAATTTCTGCATAAAACTTACCTGTGCTTCTCCTGTGGATCATGATCTCACTTTATCTCATCATCTGCAGCCTCATCTGGGGAGTTTGGGGTAGAATTCATCACTCTTTCTGGTGGTAATGCTGCTTTAGATGTAGGAAGTCCCATCCATTTGCCCCAGGTGGGACCGGGTTCTCTGCTGACCTCAAGTGGTTATAGGCTGTATGACGAGACATTCATAAATTGCTGTTTAGTGCAGAACATTCAGACTCCCACTAGCATTTTTAGGAAAAGTACATTGTAATGGTCCTTGAAATAGGAAAACACATTGCTCCCAAATACCAGTTACTCTTACCTGTGTCCTTTTCCAGGGCTAACTTGAACCTTTCACACTGTAAATTGAGAAGCTATTATAAGAGCTATTCATAAATGAGTCATTAAGAATAAGAAAATGATTATAGACAACAATATTGTATTAAAAATATCATACTTGCTAAGAGACTGTATCTTAATTATTACCACTGCAAAAATAGAAATGATAATTATATGAAGTGATAGAGGTGCTAGCTAATGCTATAGTGACAATCACATTGTGTACTACAATATATAAATGTATCAAACCAACACATTGTATACTTTAAACTTACACACTGTTATTATTTCAAATATATTTCAATTAAAAAGTAAAACTAAAGAAAAAGAACATACAGTGAAGAATTCATGTATATAAAACAGAACTTAGATGTGTAGGCTTAATCTGAGTCCTAAGTAAGCTTCTAGGCTCATTTGTAATTGTTCTATTCAGGTTTTTATTTATAGAGTTTTGTTCATTCAGGGAGGGCATGGTTTGGGAATGGAGAAAGTAACATAGGTAGCAGTGATCCTTATTCTGGAATCACAAGAACAGTAAGACCTTCTTGTTGAAATCATTTGCCTCTTTGTACTCTGCTGTGAATAACCACATCAGGGAGGGACACTGAGACAAGAGCATGAGGCAGTCCCCATATGGAACCCTGATGGGCATTCGTGGGAAGGCAGGCAGAACCCGTCAATGAAAGTGACCAGGGAAGCAAAGGCACATGCTAATTTTCCAATCAGTGAGCTATTAACCTTTTGAAATTTATAATTCCTTTGACATCCATTTTAACATTTGATTCGTCTAGTTAACAAAAAATAATTATTATACCCCTTAAGTCATTCTTTATTATATTGTCAAAAGTCACATTATAATTATCTTTAAATCACTTTTGACCAAAATTTGTGGGAAAGTCACCTTTATGTCTGAGATTACCAGTCAATGTAATTTTAAGTTTTTGCATCTTAATAATTAAAAGCCACGTCATTATACAGTACATCCACTGCCGTGTTGTTGTTTGAGAATTAAGCATCTATTCCCCAGTAGTCTTCAAGTATTTAATCTTTTTTTCTAACCATAAGTAGAATTTTAAGGCAACCTACAGATTGTAATGTTTAAGTTTGTAGATTGACAGCCTTCTTGTTATTTCTGCCAGGACTTCTGTAGGAACGTTCTTACTAGTCTCTGTAGTACAGTTGTTTCTACCATCAAATCTCTTAGAACATTAAAGTAAAACAAGATTACAGTTCTGTTTGTTTTGGCTTTGTTTTATAACAACTAAAAATGGAGGTGGGTTAGAGAATTTTCATGGTTTTTTGAGCTACCATTTTATTTGCTCTCATTTTAGCTCAGTTAAAAACAATTTCACCTGCTTTAAGCCATTTCAGTGCTCTCTGAGGTCAGCTTCATTCTAAAAATTCAGTGCATTTTTATCATTTTCATACATAGCATTTGAGCTTTTCCAGTGTCTAGAAAATATTGATTTCTTCTATTTGTCATTGATTTCTACTATTTTGCTATTATTTCTATTGAAAATAACAGCACAGCAATTTAAAGGCTCTTTTGTTTTGACTGAGTCTAAATCTTAGTAATTGTGATTCCTAAAAAAATGAGATCATGATTTAGGTTATTTTGAGACAAATTTAATGATTAAAAAAAAAAATTCTTCACTGCCTGTGAATATACTCATAATAAAGGGATTTTTTTTATTTCAGTGTATACTATTGAGTTTTGGGTTTTATTAGTATACACAAAATTTGCATATTTGGGATTATAAATTATTCTAGCAAGGAATCTAATATTAGATTTTAGCCTTTGGGAGTGATTTAGATTTAAATTTAATTTTCTTTTATTAAATGCTATAAGAGAGCCTCATAGTATAAAGTGACTTGAATGACTATTTTTAAAATTGGAATTTTGTGCATTCTAATACTTTTATGGAATTTATCTATAATAATGTTTACTTAACATATATTAAGAGTTTACTGTGCCATGCATTTGTATTATCTCATTTAGTCCTTAAAACAACTGTATATCATAGAAATTATTATCCTTAACTGATGAGAAACGAAGGCATAGATAGTTGACTCAACTTATAAATTCACACAGTCAGTAAATAGCAAATTTGGGATTTAAACCAGGCAGTATATGTCCAGAGCCTGGCCTCTTAACCGATATAAACTCATCATGATTAATTTTTTTTTTTTTTATTAACACTGAAGAAGTATTATTGAACCCAAATGTTCTCACTAAATTGTAAGATGGATTGCTGGGCTAATGGGTTCCCTCAGACCAAGTATGAGGGTAAAGTTAATGTTTGTTTTTTTCTTTTTTAGCTGATATAGCCCAGAGATACAGGATAAGCAAATACCCAACCCTCAAATTGTTTCGTAATGGAATGATGATGAAGAGAGAATACAGGGGTCAGCGATCAGTGAAAGCACTTGCAGATTACATCAGGCAACAAAAAAGTGACCCTGTCAAGGAACTTCATGACTTAGCAGAAATTACCACTCTTGATGTAAGTTGTTAACTTTTGCTGGATCAAATGAATATTGCCTGTTTAATTAATGTAAACAAATACTTATGCAATCAAAGAATCTGGACATTTTCTTATAGTTCATTACAATGGATTTAACATATACATACTTAGCAAGTTGAATGTTTCTTGAATTATTTCTCAAGGGAAATGTTAATGTTTTACTGAAGTTTGGGTGAAATATGTAGCATATAGTAAAGTTGCACTAATTTAATTAATTGAGGGCAAAGGGTGGCCTGAATTATGAAGAAAGTAAATTTTTTTTCTTTTTTAAATTTATTGTTAAATTTGATGAGGATAGGGGAAAGCCGGGACGGCTCAGCGGGTTGAGCGCTCGCTTTGAGGCCACGAGGACCGGGGATCGAATCCCGGCTCCGGCCCAGGCAGGACCCACATGCTGAACTGGGGAGTTTCCACAGTTCGGTTCTCTAACTGTCTCTGTCTCTGTCTCTCTCTCTATCTGTCAAAAGTAAAATAGAAATAAATATGCACTGAAGA
>PVKE010011424.1:0-40310 GCA_004027555.1 Craseonycteris thonglongyai | reverse complement strand
GTAATACTCTCCTAATTACGAGGCACTGGCCAATGAAATGCAATGCCAAAGATCACACTGACAGATTGGTTTTTTTGTGTTTTATTAAATGATTTTATTATACGTGTGTTTTTTATTTACTTTGTATTACGTTTTGTATATATGTTTCTTTGTGTGTGTATAATTTGTACAATAAATTTATTATTTTAAAATTATTTTTGTTTATTATTTTTTATTCTTGTTCAATAATAAATATCCTTAGAAATAGCTGGTGCCCGCCACCCTACTGATATTTTAGAATGCACCCTAGGGTATAAAAAGGTTGGGAACCCCTGCTCTATAGTCTCCTTTGTCTCTTGTGTGTGTTGTTTCATGCAGGCACCAGTGAGACAATTAAAAAGCCACTAGGGCGCCTGCCGCTTGAAGACCCCTGTGACAGGATAACTCCGTCTTGGAACAGGTCTTTTAGGGCCTGCCAGGCTTTAGACAAAAAAATCCAAGCGATGGACTGGTTTATGTTTGCACAGCATGATGATGTCTCTTAATAGCCTTGACTTCATGGCGTCCCCCATTTTCCCACTGCCTCTCTGGGCACCTCTGGAGCTCACAACCTACCCTTCTCCTGGGCCCCTATGCTGTCTGCATACCCAGTGACAAAATCAGAAACTACCAGGGGACATCTCGGAATGGTGACTCCTCCTTACTCCACAGGGAGGGAGTGGGGACAGAACCCTCAGCTGAGCCAAAGTCACAGTTGCTTGTGGAGAGCTGGCCCCAGAAAGGGACTGCTGAGGTGTCCCAGCAGTTGCCAAGACTTTTTTGTCTTGGGGATTGTCCCAGCCTTTCCCATCTTGGTGTTAGCCTCCCTTAAGCATTTAAACTGATAGAAAAAAAATAATAAAGGTTGTTAGATCTGGAAACCGTGGATTTTAGTCGGGGCTTTGTCAAACTGAAGGAGCACACCAGGAATCCACCTGTCTCCTGGTTCACTTGTAATTGGATACCAATTCAATTTTCAGAAACTTTGTGGAAATATAAGTCTTGTAAGGTTTTTCTGACTCTCAGAAACTTTTCAAGGTCTTACAGAGAGCCCAAAATGTAAATGAGGCTGCTACAGCCTGAGGCAGAGGCAGCTGAAAAAAAAAACCAAGGGGGTGGGCACTTCTGTTTATGTATATGATCTGTGATATCTGTGAATGTTTTATATATAAAAGAGTGTCTGCCTCTGGATGGTATTACCAGATTATATTTAAATGACCTTAAGAAATTAATGACTTAAATGAATAAAAATTATCCCAAGTTCTTTTCAGTATCATGTGATCTAGAAAGATGTTTAATACTAAGACTGGTTTAAATTTTTTTTTTTATTTCTTTTTCACCAGGATTTAAATGATTTGTTATCTTTGTTAAAGTTTGTTCAAACAAAATAGCTAGAGCAATAATTGACTTCAAAATCTCCTGGAGTTATAAATTAAAAATTACATGTAAGATAAAAAGGTTGCTTATAAACCTCTTAAGTAATGTTTATGTTATATATGATATGTACATGCTTAAACGTGATTTACCAAATTGGTTTAGTAACTTGAAACCTTAGAATTTTGCTAAGTACAGTAAAATGACAAAAATTATTAAATGTCTAGATGTTTCAAAATAACAGTTGTGGGGAAGCCGGGATGGCTCAGTGGGTTAGACGCTTGCTTTGCAGCCCTGGGGACCGAGGATTGAGTCCTGGCCCAAGCCCGAGTGGACCCATATGTTGAACTGGAGAGTGCCCCCAGTTTAGTTCTCACTGGGGAGAGACCCAGGCCCAGTTCCTGCCCTGTGCAGCCCCACCCACCTGTGGAATGAAACTATGTGGAAAAACGGATGATGTGCAACTATGGAGACTGATTTGGGCCCTCCCCCTTCTCTCTGTTTCTGTCTCTGTATCTCTCTCTCTCTCCTCCCTCTGTCTGTCAAAAACAATAAAAATAAATCTTTAAAAAATAAATAAATAAACAAAATAACAGTTGATATAGTAGTTATTGGATAGGTATAAATTCTTCTGTTTTTGGTTTCTTGTTACAGAGTGGCTAAAAGATAAATCAATATCTGTTAAGTGTGTTTTATACTTTCTTTTTTTTTAAACAAATTCTTCTTTTTAAGATTTATTTTATTGTTTTTGACAGAGAGAAAGGGAGAGACAGAGAGAAGGGGGAGGGCCCAGAGCAGTCTCCACAGTTGTACATCATCAGTTTTCAACATCATTTTATTTAAAAAAATTTTTTAATTTTTATTGTTTTTGAGAGAGAGGGAGAGTAGTACAGAGACAGAGAGAGAACTGAACTGGGGGAACTCCCCAGTTCAGCACATGGGTCCGCAAGGCCCGGGGCCGGGATTCCATTCTCGGTCCCTGGTGCTGCAAAGTGAGCGCTTAACCCACTGAGCCATCCCAGCTTCCCCAACATTGTTTTATTCTACACAGGTCAGCAGAGGCCATGCAGGGCAGGGATTGGGCCAGTGTGAGCCGGGGGCCAAACCGGAGACTGAACCGGGGACCTCCCACATGGGAAGCTTGCCCTGGTGAGAAATGCACTGGGGGCCACACCCCAGTGCAGCACATAGGTTGGATTGGGCCGGGGCTTGATCCTTGGTCTCTGGGGTTGTAAAGCGAGTGCTTAACCGGCTGAGCCATCCTGGCTTCCCCATGTTTTATACTTTACTGAAAATCTGATTCTAAAAATTTTAGGTATATTGTCATCAAAAACCTATGCTTCTAAAGGTTGCAGAGTGTAGTCATAAATTTACCAATAGGAATGCTGGTTGTTAGCTTTTAGTTGTCAGCCTCCCACATGTGTCAGGGAACCACCTAGGGACCCACTTTTTCACCCCCTCACTCTTCTCTTAACAAGTTCTGCCATTCAGGTTTTTCTTTGTTCATTTGAGAGTCATGAAAGGACACCTAAGTTACAGAGCTATCTCCCTTCTTGTTCTGGACTTCCTTAATGTCCATTACCAGGGCTTTAATTAGTCAGGGAACCATAGTCAAGAAAAGCTTCTTCAATTGATGGGATGCCAAGATCTGAGTACAGGAATTCCAAAGGTTATTGAATGGCATAGTCGAAGGAGGAGTGCAGAACCTAGATCTCAAAGCCAAATCTAGGTCAAGCCTAGTCCCAAAGCCTAAGTAAGGGCTCTCTCAGAGGGATGCCCTGGACGATGAGCCCAAGGCCAAGAGTTTTCTATGAAGGGATGCCTCATGGGGAAAGTCCACCAAACCTAGGTCATGTGCAGACTCTCCTTAGACGCTCCCTTTTCTTACAGACCACCATGGGAAACTAGCCACCAGTTCCCTTCCCATCAGACTTGTCACTCAGCTGCATCCTTAATAACTGGGACAAATTCGATCCCAGTAATCTGAAGAAACAATGCCTTGTCTTTTACTGTAATGTGTCTTGGTCACAATACAAACTAGGTAATCAGGAACAATAGCCCATAAATGGAAGTCTTAATTATAATACTGTCTTCCAATTATACCTACTCTGTGCAAGGGAGGACAAATGGCTAGAAATTCCACATGTGCAAACCTTTATGGCTCTCTACCAGGATCCATCATTATGCCCAGGAAGTCAGAGTCCCCAGGAAAGGAAAAATTGTTAACCAGAATCTCAAATTCTAGATGACCCCTTACTCAGTTTCTCACTTGTCTCTTGGGGGGGGGGGTAGGGGGGTCCCAACTGGCTCCCTTGTGCCCCACCTTCTTCCTCTCCAACTCTCACTAGAGAATCCTGAGGTCCTTAGCCCTTCCCATACTCGGGGCAGGACTTTATATCCTGCAATCCCATCTTCTCTTTTCCCCCTTAGGGAGGGGAGGTACCTGGAAGAGAGGGCACCGCAGTGTGCAAGCACCCTTCTCCATAGAAGACATTCGGAGGTACAAGGAAAAACTGCGAGAATACAGTGAGGCCTTGGAATTCTAACTTAATCTGTCCCAGAACACTGTTCGAGTTCCAAAATATTTGTGTTCCAAGACAAGTTTTTCCCTTTTAAATAATAGAAGCAGGACTAATCTGTTCCTGGGTTCCACAAACTCGAATTTTCAAAATGATTTAACAGTAAATGCACTGGATTTAAAGTAAAATACTAATTTGATTAATTTTAAGGTAAACTATTAACAAGTAATAATAATATTTAAATAAAAAATAAAAAAATAATGATGATGACCCATGTGGACGCTTTAGGAGATGGAAGAGGAAGAAGAGTCATCTTCCACGATGACTTCAGGTGTCTGCATTCTTTGTCTTTAATACCCTTTGCTGTGGGACCACTTGTAGAGGGCTTGGGGTCACTGGTTGTGTTTGCTTTTGAGAATCAGCATTCCAAAGTGGTCTGATGTTGTCGACCTTTTTGCACTTTTCTGAAATGTTCAATGATGTTATCATCAAACAACTTAACACATCTGTCAGCTAGGTGTTTATTGGGGTGCCACTTCTCAACATCTGCCTGGGTTTTTCACCACATGTTAAGAAGGTCCTTGATTTAACAGCTGCCTGGGTTTGACCACATGTTAAGAAGGTCCTTGGGGAAGCCGGGATGGCTCAGTGGGTTAAGTGCTCACTTTGCAGCGCCGGGGACCGAGGATCGAATCCCGGCCCTGGCTCATGCAGACCCATATGCTGAACTGGGAGCTCCCCCAGTTCAGCTTTCTTTCTGTCTCTGTCTCTGTATCTCTCTCTCTCTCTCTCTCTCTCTCTCTCTCTCTCTCTCTCTCTGTCAAAAATTAATAAATAAATAAAAATATGTATTAAAAAAAAAGAAGATCCTTGATTTCACCAGAGGGAATGGTTCCAGGGTCATACATTATGATGGGGTAGGTGTTGCTGCCTATACAATCTGTGTGAGACCAATTCCCCACACCGCCCTTGAAGTATACCTCACATGAACAACCAGTGGGCATTCGAATAAAGCTACAGGCTGTATAGTCGATACGTCCCATGCGAACAACATGTTGGCATTCGGATTCCAAAGCAGCCTTCAGATTCCAAGGCAAAATTTGCTTGATTTTTTTCATTCAGCTTCCAAATTGTTCAAGTTTTGGGTGTTTGGATTCCAAAGTATCACTGTATTCTGAGGACTCTAGTAGGTTTGCAGATGGGTTTCAAACCCTAACTCTGGCCTTTGAACTCTCGTGGAAAGATGTTCAAGTTGTCTTGGCCACTTGTACTGCCATTGAAAAGAAGTGCATCCTACAGGCAGCCCACCAAGAGGCAGATGAAGCTAATGCTAGGAACCCAGAGGGCAATTAGCCCCGATCAAATGGAGTGCCTTTTTCGATCCTAATTGGGACTCTAATATTGCAGAGGAAATAGCCAAATAAGCCAAATATCTGGAAGTCCTTATTGGAGACATGAAAAAGGGAATGGAAAACCCTGTAAACTATGAAAAACTTAGGACAATAATAGCTCAAGGAAAAGAAGAAAACCCAGCTAGCTTTCACAGCAGGCTGGGAGAAGCCTTTCGAAAATATACAACGCTGAGGACAGCCCCATTTTCTGGAAAAACACCATCTCCAGGACTTTGCTTATCTACCTAATCTATTATTTAATTTTTAAAAATTAACTCACTTTTCTTCTTAAATACATGTATTTTAAGAGAAAATTTTATATTATACAGTAGCTTTTGAATTCACAATTAAAGAAAACTATTAACATTTTTCAAGGTGCCCATGTACCAACAGGTTAGGTTATACGAGAGCTCTCCAGAAAGTATCCAACCATATACCTGTTCTTGTTATATTAACAGTGGCTGGATTTTTTCCAGACAGCCCTTGTATGTGAAACATTTAATAATCCAGAATGGCATGAATGAGCTGTAGGGTTCTGTCATTTCTTACTAGCTGAGTGTCTGTCAGTCCTGCTTAGCACACCTATCATTCTGTGTACCATGAGCAGTCTGCTCACCATATTTTGGAAACTCTGCTGCTTCCACGTTTCCTCATTTGCTAATTTAATCTTTCTAAAATACAAATCTGACATTACTTTCCTGATTAAAAATTTTCACTGTCCATTGTCTCACATCTTTTATAGCAGAAAATGCAAACTCTTTAACCTGGCATTCAAAGCCTCTGTAATATGACTACAACTTCCCTTTAATGTATTCATTTCATAAATATTTATTTATTGAACTCCTACTATGTGCATTTCCAGCTTTATCTTCTACTACGATCTTTGGAGGATTAAACCCTAGAACATGCCCTGCTCCCTTCTGTCTCTATTTCTTCTTTACTCATACTATTCCATTGCGCCCTACCACAGTGCCCTTCCACTGCCAGCCACCTGCAGTGTCCAAATCCTGCATAGCTTTAGGACTCAGTTTAAATGCATGCTCCTCCACAGGCCAGCTCATATGCCTCTGGACCAGAAATAGTCTCGCCCTCCTCTCCTCTCCCATAGCCTTTGGCCATCTACAAGGTACTAAAGTATATCGTAGTTATACTCATGCCTGACATCACTCCCTTACAAAATGAATCTGTTCCCAAAAGCAATCTTTTTTTCTTTTCTTTTCTTTTTTTTTTGTTGTTTTCAACAGAGAGAGAGAGAGAGAGAGAGAGAGAGAGAGATACAGAGACAGAGACAGAGAGAAGGGGGAGGGCCCAGAACAGTCTCCATAGTTGTACATCATTCGTTTTTCCACATAGTTTCATTCCACAGGTGGGAGTGGGGCTGCACAGGGCAGGAACTGGGCCGGGGTCTCACCCCGGTGAGAACTGAACTGGGGGCACTCCCCAGTTCAGCATATGGCTCCACACGGGCTGGGGCCGGGAGTCGATCCTTGGTGCCCGGGGCTGCAAAGGGAGCGCTTAACTCACTGAGCCATCCCAGCTTCCCCCCAAAAGCAATCTTGCCTGACCAACTTCTCCTCTCTATTCAATGTCTTTCCCGGTTGCTTGCATCATTTATAATAATAATGTTTTCATAAACTTAATATGCAAACTGTCCCCTAGCAATAGTCTTATTCCACAGTATCTCAAGTTTAAAAAATGCATGTCAGTCCTATGACATACATTTATTGAGTTGTCACTTGTCCAGAGAAACCTGTATTGGGAGGTTTTTCCAAAACTTTTCAGCTGCTTTGCAAGCCACCTAATTGTGTTGTTCCATTGGCTTCATTTCAGGGCCTAGAAAGAATGTTTCTAAAGACAAGGAAAGAAAAGCATGGGGGAATTGAAAGATCCATAAATCTTATCTGTGCCAACAAGTTGCAACCAGTACTCCATGTAAAAGATGCCAAGAGGGAGAGTCCCGTGTGAGTTAACCATGGTGCCCAGGAAAACAAGGGGAAAATATTTCCAGATGCTTAGTCACCGGGAAACAGCACCTTCATTCTCTTAATATCTGAAATAGCTGGAAAAGCCATAAAGCACTTTGCATCTTTATTGGAACCTTACTCTTTGCATATTAGAACCTTACCCTTTGTATGTTTCCTATGCAGTTAAAAACTATAGAACTCAATTGTATAGGCCTCAATAAAGTGGCATGACATTTATTCAGAAGTTCTTAAATGTCCACTTGCTACACAGTGGGGAAAAAATTTTCAAAAATTCATGGGAAGAATGACATAAGCAAAACTACTATCCCTTCAAGTGTCAAACTATTTGAGGTTTGAATCTTTGAATCTCCAGGTGGGAAGTTGCTGAGTTTGTTTCTTCTTAGAACTTTTTTGCTTTGATTCCTACAGTCATCAACCCCAGTAGCTTCAGGGATCTACTTGCTTCCCCTTTAAGGACCTGATTTGTGCATATTCAAGAAACATCTCCTTACTCCTTAGCACAGTATAGACTGGATAGAATTTTTGAGAAGACTTTACAAAATATCAAAAGGTACACAAGAGAAGTAAATGCAGAAAACATAAGAAACATTCTTTTTTTTTCTTTTTTTTATTGTTAAATTTAATGGGGTGACATTGGTTGGTAACAATTAGATAGTTTCCCGATGTACAAGTCCACATCTAGTTCAGTGGTTTTCAAACAGTCTTCCCTAGGGGACATTTGGCAATGTCTGGAGACATTTTTTATTGTCACAACTAGTGAGATGCTATTGGTATCAGTGAGTAGGATATTCTAGTCCTCCTGCTACATAAGTACAATGCTGCTAACCATCCCACATGTCCAGCACAGCCCCTGCAACAAAGAATTACCTGCTCCAAAATGGCAATAGCAATGAAATTGAAAATCCATGGTCACAGGTTGAGGGCCAAAAAAAAAAGATGTCCCAGGCTTTTGGGGCCTCAGTGTCAATATCTCAGATGCCAATTAGAATAAAATAGGGCTGAAACTCAGAGAGAAAGTGGCCACATGGAATGTGTCATGTAGAGATAGACCTCACCATTTCTCCCTAAGTCATGACATCTCTCTAAGTCCAAGAGAAAGGAAAATCCCCATTCTGTTACCACCTACCCTTTTCCCACCCAGTTTTGGAGGCAGAGGCCTCTCTTGCCTAGTTGATGAAGTATCTCACCCTTCAGCTATAACCTCACTCCTTATACACATGACTGTGGCTTTATCCTTATATCTAAGAGCAAAACATACATTATGCAAAACAATCACCATAGCATGTATGTAAAACCAATGCTCCATAAATGGCCCAAGCAAGTCATTCAGGTGCAAGTAGTACCCAACATTGACAGCTCTAGCAGCTGAGGAAGAATAGCCCAAATAGTGTTATGAATAGAAGTCATCCATTCGAGTCCTGATGCCGGGCCTTGTGCTAGGTGCCAAACACAACATGCTGAACAAGATATATATAGATTATAAAAATAAGGTAGGGAAGCCAGGATGGCTCAGTGGGTTAAGCGCTCACTTTGCAGCCCCAGGGACCGAGGATCGAATCCCGGCCCTGGCCCATGCAGACCCACATGCTGAACTGGGGAGTGCCCCAGTTCAGTTCTCACTGGGGCGAGACCCTGGCCCAGTTCCTGCCCTGTGCAGCCCCACACCCACCTGTGGAGTGAAACTATGTGGAAAAACCAATGATGTGCAACCATAGAGACTGTTCTGGGCCCTCTCCCTTCTCTCTGTCTCTGCCTCTGTATCTCTCTCTCTCTCTCTCTCTCTGTCAAAAACAATAAAAATAAATCTTTAAAAAATAAAGTAATAAATTGGCAGTTATAATGAACTGTGTGCCTGGTACAATGCCATCTGCTTGATGTACATAATTTCAAATGAATACAACAATAATCCCATGAGTTGGGTTCTTCAAGGTGGAGAAATATCATCAGAGAGGTTAGGTAACTTCCCCATAGTCATAGTTTCCTTAAGTTGTAGAGGTATGATTCCAGGACAAAGCTGTGTGAAGCCATACCCCAGCTTCTAACCCCTCCCTGGGATATGTCAAGAAGTACCTTTAGAGCCCAAACCCTTCATTCTCTTCCGTCCCTTGTATGGTTAGCACAAATTTTACACCTCGGGGGGGGGGGGGGAGGCATGCTGACTCATGCTTCTCTTCCTTAATTATTCCTGTGGAGGTGCCAACATCAGATTGAGAACCATTAACATTTATTAGCACCAACAGCCCACAAAGAAATAGAAAACCAGAGAATTGCCTCTATTGATTGGGCTTTAACACCAACCCATTATACTGCCTATATTCCTACACTTTCAAAAAACAATTAATTCCAGAGCAAGATCAATTGCTGCAGAATAAAAACAAAACCAAAAAAAAACCAAAACAAAACAACTACCCAATTTATTTTATAAAGCTTAACAACTGATAGCAAAACCGTGACATGATTAGCACAAAAATAAAAAAAGAAAAGAAAACTAAAAACAGCATTTCTTCCAGGGTTCCTTTTCATATTACTTAGCCAAATTAAGTTATGTAAGTGACCTCTGGCTCAGAAATTAACTAAAGTGTCCATGGTGGGTCACTACATCACGGTGGCAGCAGGGAATGGAGTCCTGGGCATGTACCACTTGGGTGAGTGAATGGGTAAAACGTGGTGCAGGCATGCCATGCAGTATTTTGCAGCAGCTAAGAAGCAAGTAACCAGACATACTCACAGAAGCATGGATTGATCTTAAAAGCACAGTGCTAAGTGAAAATGCAAGAAACAGAACAATACAATTTACATTAGTAAAAAGTATGTATATTACACAAAGCAATAATATACAGTTTTCAAAAACACATTCACACCCGAATAAATTTAACAAAAAAAACCACACACATTCAAATAGAAATAAATAGATCCATGAAAAGGGTTGCTTGGGAGACAATGGGACAGGAATACAAAATGAAGAGATGTATAAATGCAGGGACACATTCTGATCTCTGTAGGCCCTAGGCCCTTTTACATTATGCATCCTTTTGTCCATAAAAAAATATTAAAACCATATTTTACAACTCTGTTGTTATAAAGACGAAAATATTAATATTATGTGTAAAACCATCTGACCTGTAAGCGCATTTTTGCATGTTTTGGGGGGCCTCTTGCCCAGTTGATGACAATGAATTACCCTTCAGCTACGACCTGACTTCTTATACACAAGACTGTGGCTATACAAAGTATGGTGAACCTTAAAGAACTATGCATACTGTGCCCAATGATAAATTGTGGATAAATGAATGAATGAATTACAGAGATGCCTTACATGAACCAGGGATAATGATGTGCTAAAACGGAGAAGTATGATTTATTCAGTCCTTTGCACTTGAGGTTCAAAATTCCTTCCAAAAAACTCATTTCCTTAGGTGTGCTAGAGAACTCTGGTGCCGTGACATATTACTAAGCTTAAGGAAGGAATAGTCCCCACAAAAGTGCTCCAGTTGGAAAATGCTGCGTTCAGGCAGTGAACTCACTCTCAGGGTCAGAGCCCAGGCCTGGGTCTACCCTGTGCTGGCCGTGCTGACTGCCCCAGAAGAGCTGGGCTACCACTTGCAGGCAGGGGGACAATGTGGCTCCTTTAGCCTCCAAGTTGCAAGACAATCCCCAGCACTATGACCATGTCGGTCATAAGGGCAAGGCTGATGCAGCTTTATTTATAACTTCTGAAGATTCAGACATGTGATATGCAGTCTTTCGTTTGTATTCTTTCCCTGGGCCCCTCAAATATTAGGGGCAGTCCTAGCCTGATGGGTCTTCTAAGGAGGTCGATCCTATTGGACCATGCCAAAACTTGCCTTGCGTAATCAAAACCAGCCATTCAGATTCCCAAGACCTCTTTTTTTAGTGCCATTCAGCCCCCAGTGTGTCTGGGCAGACCAGGGCTGGGTATCCACTGCCTCACAGACTCAGAACCATCGCAGCCTGTGAGGTTTGAATCCTCCACCCCAGAAATTCCTCTCTTCTCTGTTCGGGGAAACACACACTCTTAAAAACACACATGGAAAACATACAATACATACAGACAAATGTGCACAGGCATACACAGACATACATACAGACACAAATACATATACAGTGATGCCTTAGAATTCTAACTTAACTCGTCCCAGAACATTCAAGTTCCAAAACGTTCAAGTTCCAAGACAAAGGCTAAAGCTGCGGGCCGGGCCCTAAGGTTGATATATCCCACGCAAACAACGTGTTGGCATTCGGATTCCAAAGCAGCGTTCAGATTCCGAGGTAAAATTTGCTTGATTTTTTTTCGTTTGGATTCCAAGTTGTTTGAGTTTGGGGGCATTTGGATTCCAAGGTATCACTGTACAGAAGACTCTCATTTAAGTGCCACCCATGGGGATTGGCAGATGCCAGATAAGTCTAGTTTCTGGTTGCTTGAGAGTTATCATTAAAAATAGGACTAATACCATACTATACCATACCATATCAGCTCTGTATTGCCTTCATATTAATACTCAAATACAGTAATTAAAAGCAAATTAAGACAGGGATGCCGGGATAGCTCAGCAGTTAAGCACTTGCCTTGCAATTGCAAGGTCTGGGGTTCAGCTCTTGGCCCTGGCCCCTGCAAACCCACATGCCAAACTGCAGTGTAACTGGTAACTGCCAGATGGAGGCAAAGGTTTTCTCCTCTCATGAGGGAGGCCCCCAGTTTGATTCCCACCTCATGCAGCCCCACATCCACCTGTGTGAAATAAAACTATGCCACAACTAATGATGTGCAACTATGGAGACCTCCCCACTTCTTTTTCTCACCTTCTCTCAAAACAATAAATTATTTTTTTTCTTTTTAAAGCTGGGGATGACAGGATAGCTCTATGGGTTGAGCACTTGCCTTGCAACCATGAGGTCTGGGGATCGAGTCTCTGCCCCATCCAGTGCAACTCCGTATGCTTAACTGCGGCACAACTGATAACTGCTGGGATGGCTCAGTGGTAAAGGCTCTCACCTCCTATTCAGGAAACCACCAGTTCAATTTCTGCCCCATGCAGCCCCACATTCACCTGTGTCAAAACTAATGATGCAAACTATGGAGACTGCTCTGGGCCCTTTGGTGTCTCTCTCTCTCTCTCTCCCTCCCTTTGTCTTACTTTCTCTCAAAAACAATAAAATAAATCTTTTTTTAAAAACAGCAAATTAAGAAAAATAAAGACAAACAACTTAATGTAATAGTTTTATTATAAAAACAGCTTTGTGAATGCAGTACACAATTTTAATTAAATGGTAGTCAGTAAATGTCAACTTAAGAACTTCACTAACATACTTTTTTAACTTCAAGTAACTTAGAAAAAAACACACACATATACACTTAAAACTGTGACAGTGGGGGTAGAGAGTTTACTGGGTAGACATTGCATCAGGATCATCAGGATCTGACAATGTAGTTAGGACAGGATTAGGAAAAGTGAGTGTGAATAGTCTTAGATCTACATCTGTAGATGATGCTGTACTGGCAGATTTGCATGCAGCTTTCTTGAAAAATGAACAAATATCAGCTTACTTTGAGGCTGTATGCCTCTCATGCAAAGTCGGGCTTTGCATGATGTGCAGCTGCATAACATGCTAAGAAGTGAAGAAGGGTTTGCTGTTCTGCAAGAACTATTACAGTTTCAAATGCTGCAGTAGCTCTCTGCCAAGATATTTTGTCCACCTCACACCCATTGTCATCACTCTCTTCCTCCTCTGCAACATTCGTTTTTCCATGATTCACAACAGCTTCTGTGATGTCCTTGGTATTAAGTATATTAGTTACTTGAATAACTTCATCCACAGCAAGCCAGTTATCAAGTTCATCTTGAGACAATTTTGTTGTTAGCAGAGTCAACTAACTGTTCTACTGCACCTTCTGGCCACACTGCTCCCGGGTGTTAACTTAACAGCAATTGCAACTACACCAGCTATTTACCTTATTTAGAATTAAGATCAGAAACTAGCTAATCCCATTGTCAGCTCTGGCTTCTGTACAATGCTTTGCTGTTAGGAATTAGGCCAATCAGGATGCGCTTTTTGCCTTTATAAACCCCTCACTGTCTGCACTCGGGGCCACGGGTTTTTGAGGGGTCTTAGTCCTCCATGGTCGCTGGCTTATAATAAACTCACCTTGCTTATGAATTTGGCTCTCCTATGAATTTGTCTCACCTGGGTTATAACAAACTCATAGATTTCATCATAAACTGCTACTGGAAGCTGCGTTATTGACTGGAAAGCCCTCAAAGTTGATGGTGGATGTGGAGGGTTCCACAGACATCACAGCTGGCCACAACTTTCTCCAACATTTCCATATGTTTCACTTCACACAGAATCCCAAGCACAACTGACAGTGTAGATGACATCTTTGAGGTGATATTTTTTCTGAAAATCCAGAATTGTCCCATCAAAATTAGTCACTTTTTCCATGAAGTCATGCCTATACAGCCTTTGTACATTCTGCATTACTGCTCTTTCCATTGGTTGGAATTGACTTGTGAGTTAGCTGGAAGATAACATACAAAAGTGTTGCCATTAATGGGTTCTTCAGCAGGAGTGTGTGCATGCCAGTTATCCAGGAGCAACAGAATTTTACTATTCTCTAGTATTTTTTTTTCTTCATAAATTTTCTTTAATATTGAGGACAAACAAATCATGAAACCATTTGGTAAAAATTTCTGCCTCCATCCAACTGTTACTCTGTGCAGGATAATCTACAGGAAGGTTAGTCATGCCTTTAAAGCACCTTAGTTTAGCAAATTAGTCGACCACACACAACTTCACCTTATAATTTCCCAATGCATTTGCACAAATACGCACAATTATATGTTCTTTATTTAGCTTCAACCCATGAGCTACCTTCTCATTACCACCAAAGTAGAATGAGGCTGACACTCCCACATTAATTCAGTCTCATCTCCATTATACATCTGCTCTGAGGTCAAGCCATTTTCTGCAACCAATTCAATAAACATCACATAATGAAGCTTTGGCCTCAAAATTGGCTGATTTCTGTTCACCTGACAAGTCCAGCTTACAAATGCTGTGACAACCCTCAATCAGGTAAACCAGCCACTTGAAAATGAACACTGACTTTCAATGTTAATTTTTTCATGGAATTCTCTCTTTTTTGCAACATGGATCCAGAAATACAATCACCCTTAGACCTTTTCAGCAGAAACCATTTGTTTAAGGCCTGGTCAAACACTTTCATTTTTGGTTTATGAAGAGTATGACCGCTAGGAAGAGTATGACACTTCTCCACACTCTTGTCACTCTCCAACTTAACAGAAAACTATTTTATCTTTTGAGACTGAGCCTTAATGTCCTAAGTCATTGATGAATAAACATTAAATTCCCTGGTGTGCCCAGCATGACTCTCACCTTCCTCAAGCCTCTTGCATATTTGCATCTTCTGCTTGAGGGTAAGCACTATTTGTTTATGCTTATTTGGGACCTGCTTTGACATACTTGGGGTTGGGTGAGAACACAAAATTTGACTAATAATGATCCCAGCCTACAGATATGTTTACACATGGTGAATTAGCAGGAATGGGAGACAAACATGTGGCACACAAAGCATGGGCTTCTGGAATGGCCTGGTGCATCAAATTTAAGCTCACATTTCCACTAGAAATTATTTTATTTTAATTTTTATTTAAAGTATGATTTCTTTCATTTCTTTTTTCTACTTGCTTGAGAGTGCCAGCTGCTTGAGTTCTGATTAACAGTGTCTCTTGTACACACATGTAAATACAAGGATATACATACACACAGGTACACCTACACACAGACACAGAAAGAGCCACACATAGACATACCCAAAGGTATGCACACAGAGACACAGAGACATACCAGGTGACAGTTATGAATCCAATCTTTAGGAAAATCCAAGGTTTGGTTGAGTTATAATGTTCTAGCATTCCCAACGGGAAGCAAAGTCTCCCTAGATACTCTTACCTCGGGCACTGTGACAATTATTCTTCATTTGCTCCTTTAAATCCATTCTTATTCTTTTTCTGCTATGATCTGTGTGTGTCCCAAGAGGCTGACTTCTATGGACTTCCCACCTGGGCTTCCTTGTCCACCAAGCCTGTGGCTTTGGGAGGACTGTGCATAGAAGCTTGAGGGAGAAGAGGATGCTCAAATGTCAGCCTTGCCGGAGGGATCCCCAGAGTGTGGCTTTCACAGTGAAGGTACCTTCATATCCATACTCAGAAAAGTATTGCATTGAGGTATCTTCTTCCATGTAACAAGATGACTTCAGGGAAGGCTAGTTTCCTATTCTATTCGTTTATGAACATTTGATGAAAAGAGATGGAATTGTCTGGATTGAGTTTGGAACAACTAAGCCTAGACTGAATTCTTGAAATTTCATACATGGTTTATTTGAAACTGAGTAACCAAACTTTGGGAAAACATACATCAGGCCATGGTATGATTATCTTTTTTTTTTTTTTAATTTATGTTATTTTTGATAGAGAAGGGGAAGAGCTCAGAACAGTCTCCACAGCCATATATCATTAGTTTTGACAGTTTTATTCCACAGGTGGATGTGGGGCCACACAGGGCAGGAACTGAACTGGGGGCCTCCCACATGGGAAGCACTCCCCAGTTCAGCATGTGGGTCCGCACAGGCCAGGGCTGGGATTGGATCTTCAGACCCTGTGGCTGCAAGGGGAGCCCTCAACCCGCTGAGCCATCACAGCAGCCAGTGGTATGATTATCTTGTTAAGTCCATGAGACCAGACCATTCTCTCCTATATAGTTTCCTATGTAGGTAATGAGCATTTACAACTCACAATCATTTAGGCAGCAGATTAATGGTTTAAGGCAGTGGTATCTACCCTTTTGGCTTCCATGGGCCACATTGGAAGAAGAATTGTCTTGGACCACACATAAAATACACTAACACTAACAACAGCTGATAAGCTAAAAAAAAAGTAACAAAAAAAATCTCATAATGTTTTAAGAATTTGTGTAGGGCCTCATTCAAAGATGTCTTGGACCACAGGTTGGATGCGCTTTGTGTAAAGCAAATAGACCAGAGGCAGAAGTAAGAAAGAACTCCCCACAACCTTTTTTTTTTCCTAGGGATGGGAGGCAGTTGGCACAAATCCTGAAGCAGTTATAACCTTCCAGTAGGCACTGAGCTGCCCCAGCCTAGTGAGGGGAGACCTGGGGATAAGCAGGACACCTAAGTACAATTAAGTAGAGAAACTGAGTTCTGGTTTGGTCTTTCTCTGCTGTATTGTACATCCTTTTCATTATTATTAAATCTTCAGGGAACTATCCTTAAAATAGAGGCATAGGGAATAAAAAGACAGGAGTGTAAGCAGTATAGTATCATTTATCAGTAGAGGACCACCTCAGCCATCAGAGAAGAACCCCTGAGAGTCAGCCACTGAGGAGGCCACAGCTGGAGGAAAGGTGGGAAGACGTGTGAAGTACATCTGGCACGGCTCAGAAAACACTAATGGATAGCCTGAGAGGAACTAATTTCCAGTAATAATGAGTTACATGTAGGAGAAATCAATTCAGATAACTGAAAAAGAGAGACATATTAGTTAGACCTAATCTTGAGATTCAACTCCAAAAACATCAGTCTAAATACTATCTGATGTTCTTTTACCCAAAGCTCCTATGGTAATTTGTAAAATAAGTGGACAGGCATTTAAAAATAAGACAACTTTATACTCCCAAAAGCCAACTTGACTTGAAGCTATCAAAGGAAACAATCCTTTTGAAAGGTATCTACTTAAAACTTTCATGCTCCCAAAACATTAAAATAATCCAATGGGATTGTACAGTATTTGATCAGTGATCTTTGCTCATACATAATACTCCTTTCAAAGTGCATGCAGTCCTGCTGCTAATAACAGTCATGAATCACATAACCACAGAAGGCAAGGGGTAATTATATCAGGTAATAAAAGTGAGAAATGGCTGGCCATTAGAATTGCAAAGCTATTTTTGTACAAAGTATAGCCTCCAAGTACAGAATCAGTTTGACATATTCAGGATAGAGCCATCTATGTGTAAGCAGCAAAAGTGGATAAATTAGATCCCAAAGTAAATGCTTCTACCACATGAAACTAAGGAAAACATAATGCTCAAAGCTACCCCAGGTATGGGACAGGACCTAGGGACAATCATGCCATCTGTGCACAGCAGCTGATTGAATGTTCCTGGAAAGTCACTTAGCCTCTCTGGGATTCAGTTGGAATGAATAATAAGTTATTTTCTACCTCCAAATTTCTATTTATAAGTGCTGATTCAGAATTTATTCAATTCTTGGGAGACAAAAACAAAAACCTCAGAAATTTCTATAGGCTCAGATTTAAACTCAGCTTATTATTAGTGATTCTAATACTGTGTATCCATCAGAGCTTGTTAAACATAGTCCTGGAAATTCTGATCCTATGGTTCTGAAGTGGGCACCAGGTTCTAGTATATTTCATGAATTCCCGGGATGATTCTGATATGCTCTGAAATTTGAAAATAACTTGTTCTGCTAAGTCATTAGAAGGCTGAAAAGAGAAGCACCATTTATTGAAAATTTGCTCTATGCCAATAGTGAACATGTCATCTCATTACTCTTTTTTTTAATAGTGAAAATTTGTTTGTGTTTATAATTAGCCAGTTGAACTCAGTTTAGATAATCCCAATTTTGTTGACAACATCGAAAGCATCTCTCTGTCAAAACAATAAAATAAATCTTCAAAAGAAAAGAAAAAAAGCATCATAGTCAGGAGCCAGTCAAACATATGCCTTCTCCTCTCCATCAGGCCTGATCAGGTTGTTGACTTTGGCCACAGCAATGTCATAGAGCATCTTCTCAGCCTGTTTGATCTGGTGCACATTGGCCTGGACATCCACAATGCACACGTGTATTGTTGTCTTTTGTCTTCTTCATGGCTGACTTGGTAGTTAGGGGGAACTTGATGGCAGTGGTCAAGATTGTTTCTCCTGGGGGTGCTTTTCCGAGGATATTTGAGCTGCCTTCAGAGCCTCAGTGTCTTGGGCCTTTGGGAAGGTGGGTGACATGTGGATCTTTGTGTGTGTGTGTGTGTGTGTGTGTGTATAAGCCTTTCAGCACTGCTTTCTTTGCCTTCAAAGCCTTTGTTTTGGCGTTGGCTTTGGGAGAGGCAGGAGCTTCCTTCTTCACTTTCAGCACCATATTCATGAAAAACTCATCTCATTTAATCTTTGTAACAGCATTTGGTTCAGGAGAAAAAAAGGAAATCTTTGCTTAGGTGGAGAAATCAATCCCAGTTGAAAGTAAGTCAATAAAGAATTCTAGGTGATACCTATAAATTAAATTCCCTGGTTGTCTCTTGCACACTTAAATAATTAAGATAATTGTGTGTATTTCTTTGTATATATATATATTTTTTCTTCTATTGCAGTAGGGCAATAAAAAGGAGAAATAAATTTCATAAATTCAACATAGTTGCATAAATATAATATGCCAAAAAAATCAACAAATATTAAGAACTCCTTGGGTAAATAAAACAAATCAAATCATAGTTTAATTGTGCATTTCATTTTGTGTATGCCAACCAACACTCTAGACAAAGATTTACTCAACTGTAGCAGAAAATTAAGAGCTCCTCCACCTCACACTCTATACATTAAATTCGCTATTTAATGATGTTTGTGGTTTTTTTCTCAGATGTGCCAAATGCAAGGGAAGACTAATAGAAATTTTAAATTTTAGATTGCTAAGACACATTATCCATTTACTCTAAAGTACAAATCTTCATCCTTCCTCATAGTGGGAGAACTTACCACTGTTAAGTCTATAAATCACTTCTCCAAATGTTTTCGCCAGAATACTTATTCAAAAAGCACTGCTCTAGAAAGACTCCATGACCTTTATTCTTAATGACTTGGATGGTGTACTGACAGTTCCATGAGTTAGTATTTGGTAAGGCATTTGCACCCCATTCAAATACCAGAGAAGAGAAATTTATAAATATTTTGAAACTTCAGAGTGAAAATAAAATTTGACCCTTGGAAAAAGGAATGGGGTGAAGTAACTGGAAAATTTTCCAATATTCATTTTTAGTATCCTTTCATATCTAAAGTCATTTTGTTCAAGAACATAAAAATTGAATTCTGATTAGCTTAGTTTACTAACCAAATTACCATGTGTGTGACTTATTTAGATATTTTCAAATATATTACCTATGTGTTCTTTCCAACATTCAAAAATATTTCTATAAGTGAAGAAGCTTTACATTGCCAAACTTAAAGAATCCAGCATCTTGCTTTAAAAAACTGCCCAAAATCTGCATAGGAAGAGCAAGAAGAAAAAAACATTTTGGAGCACTTACTATATACAGGTGCTATACTTAGGTAATTTCATAGATTAGCTCAGAATCCTTGAGAGGTAGGAATTATTGGCCCATTTTACAGATGAGGAAGATAGGACTTCGAGCAGTCGAGTGGGTCATTCACCTAGTAAGTGGTAGAACTACATGGAACTCAATATTTTGAATTCCATAAACTGAGCTCCTTTTCTGACATCACTCAAATGGCTGTGGGAGACCATCTGCCAATATGGCCTGCAGAAAGAGTGTGCTTTACCCATCACTCACACACATCATCTGGGGTACTGAAAGGTCATTCATCCTTTTTCTGCCTCTGCAGCAGCAATGGCACCCATGAAAAAGCTTATGTTGAAGAGGAATAAAAAAGGGCAAACAGGTTATTAAGTTCACCTTCTATTGTACTTACCCTAAAGAAGATGGAATCATGGACGCTGCCAATTTTGAGCAATTTCTTGAGGAAACAATCATAGTGAGTAGAAACTCTGAGAATCTCTGTGAAGGAGCTGTAACCACGGAAAGGAGCAAAAGTGAGCTAGCCATAACTTCTGAGGTACCTTTTTCCCAAAGGTATTTGAAATATCTTATCAAAAAATATTGGAAAAACAATCTATATGTGATTGGTTGCACACAGTTACTAGCCACAAAGGACAAAAAGAGGAGAAAGATGGGGATCCAAAGTTATTTATTTGGAATATTTTGTTCATGAATGAAATTTGGGAACAAAAAAAAACCCCATTAACCAATTATCATATATCATTGAGTTCCTACCACGTGATTATGTTTCTGTGACTCTAACACAAAAAGCTCATGAGTGCAGGATAACTTCCCTGTGAGGGTCAATTCCCTTGTCACAAGTTTTCAGGTAACCCTGAACCTCGAAGGCATCCCTGTACAGTCAGGAAGGGAAGCCTCGACATGTCCAGCTCCTTCCAGCAGTCAGGTGCCAGGTTTTGCAGTCAAGAAGTATCAGAACTAACCAATAAAAGTAATATTGGGGGGAAGCCGGATGGCTCAGTGGGTTAGGCGCTCACTTTGCAGCACCGGGGACTGGGGATCAAATCCCAGCCCCAGCCCTTGCGGAACCATGTGCTGAGCTGGGAGCTCCCCCAGTTCAGTTCTCTCTCTGTCTCTGTCTCTGTGTGTGTGTGTCTCTCTGTCAAAATAAATAAATAAATAAAAATTATTTTTAAAAAAAGTAATATTGAATGTCAACGATAATTGAAAAAAAAAAAAGTTTCAGAACTATAGAAAGCATAGTAATGTCCCAGGAAAGTGATCCTAATCCCCCCTCTACAATTTGTAGATGTAACAGCCTCGTGATGCTCGGGGTGGGCCCATGACACAGACTTGGCTGATCATAGTACCATTACAAACAGCAAGGAATCTAGGAGTGGGCAATAACTCAAGTAGGGTCAAACAGAGACCTTTCCTGAATCTGATACACAGGCAACAGACAAGTTTTAAGTCAGGAGAATGTGACATTTAGGTCAGTAGCCATCTTCCCTATCATGACCCTGAGGAGAAAGATTTCCTGCAAAATGAAGTCAGAGATGAGAAATGGAGTGAGAGAACAAGAGAGCTCTGGCAGTGCCCAGAGATGCTGGTGGTACAGCCCTCCTTGAGTCCTATGAGATATCCCAGAAACAGTCTGTTACATGACCCAATATGTCCTCCTCTGCCTCTAAGCCAGTTGAGTTGGTTTTCTGTCCTTGAGAATGGACAGTTTTGATAAATGCACTCAGTTACCTTTCCCGGAAACTGAGAATTCCCTTGGTTTTCATTCATGTCCCTAGCACTTCCTTGGCCTGATTTAGCTCACAACTTCCTCCAATGAACTTGAACTTTAACCATACTGCCATGCATATATCCATCTCTTGAATCATGCAGAAATAAGTCACCCTGAAGAAATAATGGCACCATATGCTGGTTAAAACATTTAGGAATACTGATTAAATATATACAGGATAGCAATGTCATGCACATACCACACACAGTGATGATTTATTATCTATGTACAGAGGTGGCTACCGTCTAGATATAGGATGACAAATGAGGGGCCTGTCTGGTGCCAGCTGTTTCTATTTCAGTTTGGAACCTACATAGAATTTCAATCTTATTATCTGGTTTCACTCTTAAGATGGCACATTTTGTGTATGCCTTTACAGTGTGTGGACTGATTACTGACTTTCCATAGCAGTTTACACCAGGGTCTCTCAGCAGCAGCACTACTGACCTTCTGGGTTCACTGATTCTTTGCTTTTGGAAGCCATCTTGTGCATTAGAGGATGGTTAGCTGGACTTCACCTACTAAATTACAGTAGTATCTCCATTTATGAAAAACTGCATTCAAGCATTGCCAAATAGTCCCTGGGGGAGAAAATTGCCTTTAATTGAGAATCCCTGGTTTATTCAGATCACCAAGTATGGACATTTTGTCTTTGGAAGATACTTTTCTCTTCCATCATTGTCCTCAATAAACACATGCTAGTTTACCAGCTTTATACCTTTAGACTCTCAAATATTGAGAATGTTTCTCTAGCAACTGCTGAACTTGGGTCATAATTTCAGGTAATTTTTATAACTCATTTATTTATACACACACACACACAAACACATATGCACAGGTATCCTTCTGAGCATTTATTCTCATAGTTCCTCTGATTGGACTAATCCGTATTTCATAATTTCCTCAGTCACAGTAACTATAATCTGTAACAAATACTTCAATCAATGTCTAGTTCCAGTGCTTGTTTTTTTTCCCCCACAACTGATCCTGGTGCCACCATATTTACTCCTACACAGTCCAGCATTGAAGCCAGTTCTCAACATGAACTCATTTTCTACTAAAGTTACCAGATTTAGAAAATAAAAATGCAGAACATCCAGTTCAGTTTGTATTTCAGGTAAACAATGAATAATCTTTCAGTTTAAGTATGTTCCAAATATTGCTAAACATCCTACAATTCATAAGACAGCCCAACAGCAAAGAATTATACAATCTACATATTGCATGAGATATGCTCTCATTTTATCTGGCAACCTCTTTATCTCTATCTACTCTGCCTTGAATCTGGCTGACTTGTCATTCTCATTGGTCTTTTCCCACCTACTGTTTAGAACCACACAGACATGCCCTTGTCCAGAGTTGCCCTTGTGGACAGCGTGCTTGTCAGGTTCTGGGTTTCTCTGTGTTTTAATCAGGGTCCAATCAGGAAAACAGAAACCAATTAGAATTTTAATGTAGGAAATTGGTTATTTGGTTATATTAATGATGTAAGAGGCTTGAAAAATGATTTTGGAACAACAAAATAACTCACAGATTAGCAAAAGCATAAAGTTTATTCCCATCCCTAGGTTGAAGAGACAGAAGGAGAAGGTGGAGTTATTGGAGCTCACAGCTCTGGGTTACCTGTTGGAAGCTGGAACTTGAAAACAGGCTGATCTGACAGAAGCAAGAGACAAGAAGGGATACAGTCCTTGTCTCTGCCAAAGGAGAAAAGGAGGAGAAATATCCTGGCTTTCCCACCAACCAATTTCCTACAGTGCCTCCCATTTGCCAAACCTACAGAAACCAGTTAAGGGCCCTGGAAACTACAGCCAGTGTAAAGCAGTCTGAGTCCACTGACCCTGATCTTGTCAGGGCTAGTATGTGTCTTCCAGCTTCCTGGGGCAGAGAAGTGGACTCTTCCTGTCTTTAGGATTCAGATGAAGTCTTATAAGCCACCGCCTCACTCACCAGTGTCCACTCCAAATTTAATACTGAAAAATTTTGAACTTAAAAAAAAAGATTTATCTTTCATTGTTTTTGAGAGATGACAGAGAGACAGATAAACACAAAGACAGGGAGAGAGAGAAAGAGAGACAGAGAGAAGTGGGGAGGGCCCAGAGCAGTCTCCATAATTGCATATCATTACTTGTGACATGGTTTCATTCCACACAGGTGGATGTGGGGCCGCCCAGGTCGAGAACTGAGCCAGAGGCCTCCTGCATGGGAGGAGAGCCTTCGCCGCCAAGCCACCCCAATGGTTCCCAGTTGCGCCAAGTTCAGCATATGGGGTTCCACAGGCCAGGGACCAGGAACCATACCCCAGACCTCAGGATTGCGAGGCAAGCGCTCAACCACTGAGCTTCCCAGCATTCCTGAAGTTTATTTTTTAATACTGATTTTGTGCACTCAGTACCTACTGAGTTTTCTGGTGATGAGTCACACTTTGCTGTTCTAAGTTCTATTCTTTTCCATTCTGCTCTATCTATATGTTGGTCCCTACAGCTATTCACAAATGTTCTAGCTGTTCACTCATGGGCACTTTGATATGGGCCAAGTAGAAGACCCCCTCAAGATCCAGTTCTAACTTTGTCTTAGTCCCTAGTCTCAATTACTTTTCTTAATCAGTTTTCCATAGTCCATAGCCTTAATTAATAGACTGCTTTTAGCCTAGCCCATAGAAGACCCCCTGACTCTTGCTTTAGATAGTCACCCTGCAATTTGTGATCAATCACTCTGAAATATGTGATTTATGATTAATTATAATCATTGTATTCCACCCAGATTATTCAGGCCCATATGGGGCTGAATGGCCCTTTCATTACACAGCACACTTGTGTTAGTGACTTGGAGGCTTGTTTCTTAGGCCAATGCTTTAAAATCTATTAACTAAATCTATCTCTCCTCACTAGAGGCCACTGGGATACAATTGAGACCCCAGCATGGCTACCAACCCATCCCGCCTAAAGAAGTTAACACGGTCTTTCAGGCAGATCTCGAGACCCCTTCCTCGCAGTCCAGATAGAATAAGAGTTCCGTGAATCCCCAGTAGGCAGGAACAATGGTCACATTAAGCAGGAAGCAGATACAAAAAAGAGACCTCCTGCTCCTCAACTTCCTATAGAGATTTGTGGGGATCACACCTCTCAAGAGGAAAATGAGGTAGGCAGACAGAATCGGGGGATCTCGGGGCCCCTTCCATGGGACCTGCCTTGCTGGAGTCGTCACCACCCTTTTTCCAGTAACCCAACCCCAAATTAGACAACCATAAGAAAAGTGACAGGGAAAATAAACACAAGGAAGTTATAAGACACAAAATGCCCACTGGTTCAAACTAGTCACTGGTACCTGCGTAATAGGAGTTATAATGACCTTTATTTCACCCAAGCCTCATTAAACCATCATTATAATACCATACGTATGTCAGGAAGTTCATTAATATCATAACAGACTGACTTCTGGGAAGAGACACGCACAGTTGAAAAGAGATTATGTAATAGCTCCTTGTCAATCAACAAATGCCAATCAAAGGTCACCTGCCCGGAAAAGCGTAGTCCCTTCCAAGAAAAGAGAACAAAAATCACCCAGATTCTCATAGTCAGGGCCCTGAGCCACTCTTTAGCTCAGCCTGCTCCCACTTCTTGGGAGTGTACTTCTACTACTACTTTTAGTAAACGATTCTTTCACCTCTGTACTTCAGTGTCTCACTCACTTCTTTGTTTGGGACAGCAAGAGCCTGTACACCATGCCAAGAAGGACCCATCCTCTGGTAACAACGTGGCAACATTGCACACCTGACCTCCTTTGAAGTCATGTGACCATGTGACTTGCACTGGACAATGAAATGCAAGCAGAAGAAATGCATGTTGCTTCCAGTTGAAGCTTTAAGAGAAAGCACATAATTCACCACTTTTCCAATTTCTGCCTTAGGAACCATGAAAACATTTGTCAAGTTGGGACATAGGTCCCTATATTTGTTTCCTATTGCTTCTTTAACAAATTACCACAAATTGAATGGCTTAAAGCAATACGAATTTATTATATTATAGTCCTGAAAGTCAGGAGTCCAAACTCAGCCTTGTTGGACTGAAAGTCAGGGTGTTAACAGGGCTGGGTCCTTCTAGAGGCTTCAGGTAAGAATCCATGTCCTCACCTATTTTGTGTCCAGAGGCTGCCTGTACTCCTTGGCTTGGGATCACCCTAGCCCCTTCTTTCCATTGTCACATCTCGTATTGATCCCTTTGACCTTCTTGCCTCCCTCTTATAAGTACCCTTGTGATTACATTACATTGCATAATCAGCATAATCCAAAATAATCTCTCCATCTCAAGATCCTTAACTTAATCACACTAGCAAAGCACCTTTTACCATATAAGGTAATAAATCTATCCACAGGTTCTGGGGATTAGGATGTAGATATTTTGGGGGGGCCATCATTCTACCTACCACAGTCCCTGAGAGGTTTCAATGCACAGTGCACCACCTGCCAAGTGGTATTAGACATGCAGGGTAAGTAAAAAAATAAACTTTTATGACATGAAGTCACCAAGGTTTAAGGAGCTGTTTGTTACTGGTGCACAGTTTAGCCCACATTTATGCCCTGCTTCTTTTATGTCTCTTATCTAAATATGTTATGCAAAGTTTAAAAATAATATAAAGCACTAACCCATTTCCTGTTTAGGAAAAGAGTGCAGCTCACTGCCACATTCATTTAATTTTACATAAACACATTCTTTGAGGCTGGAGCAAATCTGACTGCTTTTCAATGTAAAAATAAAATATAAAAATTGTTTTTGGAGTTATTTCTAAACAGAGCTTGTCTGTAATCCTGATGCAACAGAAATGTATGATGATCAGTATTGAATAATTTTTTTCACATGTAGAAATGCTATGTTTTCTAGCATTTGACCTTTTCAGCGATCAAGAATTACTATCTCTGGTTAACGGAAATACCACTACTAAAAACAGAATGCTATAAACAAAATGATGTCATTTGTTTCCAAAGACTATTGATATACTAGAGTGATGCAAAAATAATAATGAAGTGAGATATTTCTGTGGCAAAATTTGAGGGTAAGGTTAGGACCATAATCCATGAGTCATCTCAGGGGAAACGCTACAGCTGCAAGTCCTGCTGGAAAGTATTCTTGGGGCAAATGGGAAATAGGTTACATAGGACTATTTAGACATAAAATACACTTTTAAAATAAAGGGTGTCCCAAAATTCACGCAAGATTTGAATTTTGTGTCATTTGTGCGGGAAAGTGTTGCCAACAACAACAAAAAAGGCAGCATGACAGCTGACAGTTCAGGGTTATTAAAAATGGAGTTCTACACAAAAGAACAACGCGTTTTCATTGTTGAGCAATGAAAATTTACAATTTTTAATTATAAACCTCTGTTTTCTATCAAAATTACTTCTTGCGTGAATTTTGGGACACCCTTTAGTATACCATAAGTCATCAATCTATGAGCAAACCAGGGTTTGTTTGTTTGTTTCTGAACAACAACAATGAATTTAGATAGGTGGCATAAGACCCGTAATCTATTCAATTAGCATTGCATTATAAAACAAATTGCAAAGAAATTGACTCAGTTTGTCTGGAAGAATTTTCTAATTCCAGATGGCTCTTGGCAATTAGGACCAGAAACCACATCCTCTGAACCTCAGACCAACGCACTGTCATCACACCTTGCAATTATGAATGAGTAAAGTCGGCAATTTCATGACTGAATGAAGTCCTGCTGGCTTCCCTTCAGCATGGTGCTGTGATAGAGAAAAAGACTAAAGCCAAGAACAAGGAGACGGAACCAGAGGAGATGGGACCAGCCCTGGAGATGAGAGAAGAGTTTTAGTGCTCTAAGGAATCTGAGGGGCGTAAGTTGCCTTTCCGCTCTATCTCTAGCCCCAAGTTCATGTTTGTCTCACTGACAAAGATCTTTAGACTATTAAGGTTCTCCTGAAAAGAATTTTTTTGTGCCTCCCCTACCAGATACTCAAGGACGTCAGAGTGATGATATGGGTGCATAGTGATTATACTCAAGGACAGCCAGCCAGAAAGGTGTCTGGTATGGCAACCTATAAGGAATGATAAAATGTCCCTGGACATGTAATAAGGTGAAGATTATTATATTTCCTGTACCAGGAAAGCTCAATCAGGGGAGCAAGACCACTCTGAGTATTATGGGATAGATGGTTAATTACAGAGTTAGGCTTTATATGATTTGGGAAGAGCTGAGAGAAAAAGGTCCACAAAGTCCCAGAGGAAAGTCCTCAGCAGCCCTGATGGAGGGGACACATCAGAGCTGTTGAGCTCTCACCTGCAGGACAGGAGCCCCAAAGGAAGCTGGTGTGGAAGCGTCTGGAAGACTGCCAGCCCTTGTGGCTTCCGCCTCTGTGCGCTCACAGCAGAGCATCTCAGGGTAGACTGGGCCCCCCGCTGCTCAGGAGGACCAGCAGTCTGGGAGGAGAGCTGGACTCGAAAGAGGGAAAACAAGAACAAAGTGGAACCCACTGGCACCTCCGTGGCTGTCCCTAACTGCCTCTACCAACCTTCAAAATGTGATGGCTGCTGCTTTGTTCCTCTCCTTTGGATAGCATGTGTAGTTGTTTTCTTTTCTTGCGGCAACTATAACTCTGAACCATACAGGATATTCCTGCATCGGGGTTCCTAGAAATTGAAATTCCAACGTAGCTAAGTTGACATTGTAGCAAGCCACCACAACTCCTCTCAGGGACAAATACTGTGTGGCTGAAAGTAACAGTTTTGGGTTTTTTTGTAAAGATTTATTTTATTATTTTATTATTTTTGAGAGGAGAGAGAAAGAAGTGGGGAGGGCCCAGAGCAGTCTCCATAGTTGTACACCATCAGTTTTCAACATGATTTCATTCCACACAGGCGGTCAGGGGCTGCGTAGGGTGGGAACTGGGCTGGGGGCCTCCCACATGGGAGGATGGCCCCTTGAGCCAGGGACCAAACAGGGGTGGTGAGAACTGAACTGGGAGCCTCCTGCATAGGAAGGCTCCTGCATAGGAACTGCATACCCCAGTTCAGCATATGGGTCCACCTGGGCCAGGGCCGGGATTCAATCCTGGGGCTCCAGGCCTTCAAAGTGAGCTCTTAACCCATTGAGCCATCCCGGCTTTCCCAGCCACTGCATTTTAATTTAGAACATCAGATTCTTTTTCTGGTCCGTTGCCTTTGCCGAGCCTCCCGAAAGGAATTGCAGCTCTGCTGACACCGTGATTTTAGTCCAGTGTTATGGTCTGAATGTTTGTGTCACCCCAAAATTCATACATTGAAATCCGAGCTCCCAGTGTAATGGTAGTAGGTGGGGCCTTTGGGGTGATTAGGTCAGTCGGGTGGAGCCCTCATAACAGGATTGATACTCTTACAAAAGAGAGCCCACAGAGCTCCCCAGTCTCTTCTACCATATGGCATTAAAGAGAAGTCTACAACCAGAAAGAGGGCCCCCACCCTAGCATGGTGCCATTCTGATCCCAGACCTCCAGCCTCCAAAACTGTGACAAATAAATTTCTGCAGCTAATCAACCACGCAGTCTGTGGTTTTTATTATAGCAGCCTGAGGGGACTAAGACACCACCTTACCTGGCGGCTCCTGCTGCTAATGACTCACTAATATGAGGATACAAAAGGCCACCCCAATTGTCCCAAGAGGGGACACTCTCGTAGTGCAGTTCCCATTCCAGAGCTCCCCCTGGGCCAGGCTGCACCAGGGAAGGCCACCTCATTGCTTCGCTTCTCCAGCTGTTCTCTTCTGCTCTCCTCTCTTCCTTTGTCCTGAGAGCAAGCAGAGCCCAATAAATCATAGGCACCTGAATTCGGGTCTTAGGCATTTCTTCTAAGCAGTCCTAATAAATAACCCCTCTCCAGGGCATTCTCCTCTCCAGTCACGTTGCCCTTCACAGACAAAAGTTCTGGGATGTCCCAAATCACATGAGAACAGGGTGGGAGGAAGAGAGCCCAAACCAACAAAAGACCGCTCCCATTTCTGAACGGATATTAAAGCTTCGAATCAACTTTTAGGCAGCTGTCTAAAAACAGCCAGATGCCACTGCCTCCTGCTTATGCATGAACTCTGTGCTGTTGCCCACAATCCATCCAGAAGTAGGAAACAGCTCTTCCTTAGGAACCACAAGCCATCCTAGAATTGCTCCTCCTTCACCTTCTCCCACCCCTCTTATCATCAGCCAATGCCAATTTCTTCAAAACAACTTACATTTTCTTTCCCAAACCCACTGCCTGAAAAAGCCCTGTCAGCTCCGGCACGCAGACGTATCGGTCTTCTCCATCTAGCCCTATTGCGGGTGGTGTAGACTGGATGTTCCAGGACGTGGTCCTTTCTCTGGCTCAGTAAACCCTTCCTTCAGCAAACTTTCAACACCAGAGGTTATTGTTTAACACCCTGTTAGAGTTCCTAGAAGCCCAGGCCTCTGTCAGCCTCAGGGCCTTTGTACTTGCCGTCTCTCCTGCCTAGAACATGTTTCCCCAGGTATCTGAGTGGCTGAGTCCCTCTGCAATTTCAGGTCTTTGCTCAAATGCTATTGTTTCATTAATGTCTTTTCTTACCTCTCATTACAAATTACAAACCCACCCCACACTCCCTTTCTTGTTTTAGCACCATTTAATATAATAGCAGGGGCTTATATAGTGGTTTTAAGTGTGCCAGGCACAGTTCTAGGTGCTTAACATTTATTAATGTAATCCTCATTGACAAACCTACGAAAGTTTTATTAACCTCATTTTACTGACGAGGAAACTGAGGCACGGGGAGATTAAGAACTTGTAAGTGATGTAGCCCTGACCCCAGGCTATTTGACTCCAGACATTGTGCCACTATCATACTGATTTATATATTTACATTAATTACTTCATTAGTTATTGTGGTTATTGTGTATCTCCTCCCACTAAAATACAGGCTCTTTGAGGAAATGGATTTTTGTTCAGTTTTCTCTAGTACCTAGAGAAGTCCAGGAACCATACAAGGCCCTCAGATATTTATTAAATTACATAGGCAGAATAAATTGTAATAAGGATAGATTGGTTATTGAAATTTCAGCCAATATCCAGTATCATATCATAAGAACCTCTTGATTCATGTAAAAAAAAAATGGGTGCAATATCTTCAAGGCACATGGTGGTTGTTTAAATATTTGGCTCACATTTTAGAACCATGAGTGCCATGCAGCTATATAATTGTTGGCTAAGATAATGAAGATCAGACTGGAGAAGACTTATATGAATCTAAGTGGAAATGGCTAGTTTTTTGTTACTACAGTCTAGTATTGCTAAGTGGGACTTCAGAGAACTCACTCCTCCCTACCCACCAATAGAATGTCATCCAAGTTATAAAATATTTGAGAAATACATTGAAAAAAATAAGACACAGGGAAATCAAAATATCATGTTTACCACTAAGAAAGCTGATATTGCAGAATATGGCTTAGATACAGGAACCAAATATGGTCCTAACACCAAACCCCAGAACTAGACAAACTTATCCATGAATGACTACATATCTCCTCAGGTGGGACCTTAGCTCTATAAATTTATAGCATAAAAAGAACATAGCAGGACATACATCCTTTGCAGGCACACCAGCTCTAGGCTGACCATATTTCCTTGAGACAAAAACAGGATATTGGGATGACAAAAATGGGAGAGGTTATGTAGTATTCCGTATTCGTGAAAAAGTAAGACAATGTCAAAAGCTTTATGATGTGAATGTATTGAGCTAACAATTAATCTTCAGTGACAGTGTTATTGGAGAATGGGTTGTTCCCACCTCTGTGTCCATGTTCTTGGCGTCCCAAACAAAGAACTGAGTGAGAAACAGAAGTACAGTGGTGAAAGAACAGTTTATTGAAAGTAAAAGTACACTCCTGAGGACTAGAAGGGGGCCCAAGCTAAAGAGTGGCTCAAGAACCTTGGCTATCAAGGCCTTGGCAGTTTTATTCTTTTTTCTTAAAAGAGGTCACAACTTTGTGGGCATGGAGCCTTTTGATTGGCATTTGTTGATTGACAGGGGGCTATTACATTGTCTCGTTCACTTGCGCATGTTCCTGCCCAGAAGTCAGTGTGTTATACTGATATTAATGAACTTCTGGGCATGTGCATGATATTATATAATAATGGTATAATGAGGCTTGTGTAAAATAAAGGTCATTATAACTCGTATAGAGTAGGCATCAGTGACTACTTTGTACCAGTGGGCTTTCTGTATCTTATAACTTCCTTGTGTTCGTTGATTTTTTTTTTTTTTTACAAATTTTTAAAGATTTATTTATTTTTTATTTTTTTATTGTTTTTGACAGAGAGGGAGAGAGAACTACAGAGACAGAGCGAGAACTGAGCTGGGGGAGCTCCCCAGTTCAGCATATGGGTCCACACGGGCCGGGATTCAATCCTCCGTCCCTGGCACTGCAAAGCGATCGCTCAACCCACTGAGCCATCCTGGCTTCCCCTGATTTTTTCCTATAATTTTTCTTATGGTTGTCTAACTTGGGGTGGGAATTACTGGAAAAAGGGCAATGACTACTCCAGAAAGGTGGGTCCCATGGATGGGGTCCCAAGACCCCCCTATTTTATATGCATACCTCGTTTTCCTCTTGAGAGGTGTGATCCCCACAAATCTCTATGGGAATTTGAGGGGCAGGAGATCTATTTGTGTATCTGCTTGCTACTGAAACGGGGATTCACAGAACTCTGACCCTATCTGAACTAAGAGGAAGGGAACTCAAGCTCCACCAGAAAGACCATGTTAACCTCTTCATCCGGGAGGGGCTGATGGCCTGTTGGGGTCTCATTTATATCCTAATGGCCCCTAGATGGAGAGAAACAGATTTAGTTAACATATTTAAAAGCATTGGCCTAACAAATGGGCCTCAAAGTCACTGACATTAGGTTGCTATGTGATGGAAGAGCTGTTCTGCCCCATTGAGCCTGCAGGCCACCCTCTAGCTTAACCAGTCATTCCTAGAACATTACCTACCCAGGACTTGGGTCCGGAACACTCTGGAAAGAATGCTGGGCCACAATGATTACAATCAATCATAAATCACATGTTTCAGAGTAATTGATTACAAGTTTCAGGGTAATCGTCTAAAGCAGGAAGCAGAAAACATTCTATGGGCTAAATTAAAAATATTCTATTAGTTAAGGCTATGGACTGTGGAAAACTGATTAAGAAAATGACTGGAATGCTGGGATGGCTCAGTGGGTTGAGCATTCGCTTCGTAGCCCCAGAGTATGAGGACCGAGTCCCAGTCCGGGCCCATGTGGACCCATATGCTGAGCTGGAGTGTGCTTCCCATGTGGGAGGCCTCCGGTTTGGTCCCTGGCCCAATTCCCACCCTGTGAGGCCCCACACTCACCTGTGTGGAATGAAACTGAAAAACCGATGATGTATAACTATAGAGACTGCTCTGGGCCTTCCCCCTTCTATCTCTGTCTTTCTGTCCCCCTCTCTGTCAAAAATCAAATAAAATAAAGAAAATTATTAAAACTAGGGACTAAGAAAAAGTTAAAACTAGGGAGCTTCAGGGGGTCTTCTATTTGGTCCATATTAACAGAACTCGATTGTACTATGAGTATTTCTCCAATGCAGTAATCCTACACAGCAAATTTCAGTTTTTTAACACCTTATCAGAAAACTTCTCACACTCCATGACACAATTTTATTTTACAACTAACGTAGCCCTCAATACTTAATCCAGATTTCTTTTTGACCACAAATTGTTCATAACAAAAATATTCTTTCTACAGGTTCTGTACTTCCTGGAAGACAAAGAATAAACCCTAAAATATTTAAAAGTCTTGAGAGTCTAAGCATCTTTCCCTCCTTTCAGAAAAAAAATTTTTACCCATTTATCACAGGGGTCCCCAACCCCAGGGCCACAGAGTGATGCTGGTGTGTGCCCTGTTAGCAACCAGGCCATACAGCCAGAGGTGACGTGGCACCCTCCAGCGAAGCTTCATCTGCATTTATAGCTGCTCCCCATTGCTTACGTGACCTCCTGAGCTCCACCTCCTGTCAGATCAGCAGCAGCATTAAATTTTCATAGGAGCACAAACCCTGTTGTGAACTGCATATGCAAGGAATCTAGGTTGTGTGCTCCTTATGAGAATCTGATGCCTGATGATCTGAGGTGGAGCTGAGGCAGTGATGCTAGTGCTGGAGGTTAGCTGCAAATACACAGTAACATTAGCAGAGAGGTTTGATGGCACAGAGACCATAATAAATCAGTTGCTTGCAGACTCATCTCAAAACCCTATATGTGAGTGGTATGTGATATTTAAGCTGCATCTGGAGCTTGAATCATCTATAAAACCATGCCCCCATGCCCCTCCCTGATCCGGGGGAAAATTATCTTCCACAAAACCGGTAAATGTTTTCTTTATTCTATGTATTCAACTGCTGCACAATTATAGATTTCATGAGGGCCCACTGATGGAATACATGAGTTTCTTCATTTCTCTGTGCGCGATGAATTCCTTGTTTAGGCTGTCCTGTATTTCTCTCCATTCAGGGGTCTTCCTTAGTAGCATCCACTTGAACTGCTCAGTGTTTCCTACACTGCACTTCTACTTGTTGATATATTCTAAGCTGGTTTCACAGAAATTCTCAACTATTTCAAAAAACTTAGCCTCAATAATTTTTCCTGAATCTACTAACATTTTCAGGTTTGATTTTTTTTTTTTTTTACATCAGCAGTTACAAACACTTCACTTTTTATGGACTCTAAATTGTTTACAAGATCTTCAATGTTTATGGCTACTTCTGTAGCTGAACTATTATCTTTTTCAATTAAACTAATGTAAGTTTGGAACATAGACACTTGACCTCTTACATATATAAATAAAACACTTATAAAATATTCACATGAACAATAAAAAATCTGCAGGGCACACCACACTGAACTCTCTAATGCAGGACTACAGTGGTCAGACTGCAAAAAATCATAAAAATGCACCAAAAAAGAATGAACACCCCAAATGCTATCACAAGCTATTGTATGCTCATGTCCCACCGGAGAATCACATTATTTAAAAAAAGAGCGCTGGGGAAGCCGGGATGGCTCAGTGGGTTGAGCACTCACTTTGCAGCCCCGGGGACCGAGGATCAAGTCCCGGCCCCGGCCCGTATGGACCCATATGCTGAACTGGGGAGTGCCCCAGTTCAGTTCTCACTGGGGTGAAGACCCCCACCCAGTTCCTGCCCTGTGCAGCCCCGCTCCCACCTGTGTGGAATGAAACTATGTGGAAAAACAAATGATGTGCAACTATGGAGACTGTCCTGGGCCTTCCCCCTTCTCTCTGTCTCTGTCTCTGTATCTGTCTCTCTGTCAAAACAATAAAAATAAATCCTAAAAAAAAAAAGAGAGAGAGAGCTAACAGCTTGTTGAACTGAAATATGAGTCTGAAAAGTCTGAGTCAAACTGAATGTAGGGCAGAAAGAATCTTGTGGGCAGAATGATGGTAGAAAAGCAGTAAGACTCAGTCACTGCATCCCACACTCCCAACCTGATGGAAGCAAACAGCCAGGTGAGCCCACTCAGTAGTTTATGTGCATTGAGACCCTCCTAGCTCCCACATGCTGAATGAGTGTAGCAACCACCTCTTGAGTTTCCAGCCACCATAGACAAGCAAGAGGACAGCATCTGATCATCACTGGCTCAAGGAGTCTGGCCCTGACTGGATAAAGTAAATGAAACTTACTCTTTCATCACACATTATTGCACACATTGATTAGACTAGAGACTTATGATTTAAAAAGAACAACCTGCATTTACTTTTTTACAGAAAATTAAAAATGGAACAAAATTGACATTTATAGTAAAACAATGGGACAGTCTGGAAATATGAAACAATGGTACTGTCCTGTTTAAAACAGTATGTATGGTCAGCCTAACAAGCTCCCAAGAAGACTCCAGAGGGAAATATTGACTACTCTATCCAGATTCTCCTTCTAAACTCACCAGTTAAGTAAGTCACAGCATATGTCCATGAAAAGAGTGAGTGCTAGTGCAAAAAGATGGCAAGCCTATCACACGATGGACGATGTCTTCCAGTAAAAGGAAACATTAAGAATGGGGAATAACACTGTACTTGCAACAGTAGTGCCCCATGGGCAACAGCACTACTCTTGAAGGGCAATTACATTTTTGTTTTATAAATTTGGTATTACAGAATTTGTAATAAATAGCCTCTTACCGCTACCATTTTGCTTCTTAATTACCATAGTTCAAACTGAATTTAAATCATAGGCTTTTGCAGCCAAAAGTGAAACTGCAAAGATAATCTTGTCTACTGCTCTCCTTCATATAGATATCACAGCCCAGAGGATGGAATATTTTGTCCTATCACAGAAATGTAGGCAAGTTGCCCAGAGCCAGAACTGGAACCCCTGTTCCTTTCCCCTCCATCCAATGACTTTCTCTCTCCAATGACCTATTTTTCAGCTTGTCATCAAATTGTCCCCAATGTCAATAATGAGATGAAGGAAACCCTCCACCAGTAATAGAAAATAAAAACATGATATACACATCTATTTCAGCCAAGATTACGATGTGGAGGTAATACGATGGGGTATTCCAGGGAAAGAAGCAATTCCTTCTCTACATGATATAAAATGAGAGCCTCATCCATTCTCACTGTATCTTTCATTATGGGGTACCTCACAGTGAAATTTCCTATCTAAGTCCATGGCGCTCTTTAAAAGGGAGACTTACCGTAGCTTTTTACCCTCATGAAATGTAACAGAACTGGATAGTTTGTTTGTTTTTTTAATATGAATATGAACTCCAGTATCCTAATGATATCTGTTTTAAATTATTTAGACACAATTCAAACCTCCTGGGCATTGTTAAAAGTAAATCCTGGGAATGTCGGGTTAGTTCAGCAGTTGAGCACTTGCCTTGCGATCTCAAGGTCTGGGGTTTGATTCCCAGCCTTGGCCCATGCCAGCCCATTTGCTGAACTGCAGTGCAACTGGTAACTGCTGGGAAAACAGTGAAGGTTCTCCCCTCCCAAGAAGGAGGTTTCCAGTTCAGTTCCTGCCCAGCACGGCCCCACATCCACCTGTGTGGCATGAAACTACGTCACCACTAATGATGGACAACTATGGATATTGCTCTGGGCCCTCCCCACTTCTCTCTCTCTCTCTCTTTCTCTCCTTCTCTAAAACAATAAAATAAATCTTTTTAAAAAGGATCATATGAGTTTTTTCTCAATGAATAATAAAAGAAATGAGTGCCATCTTCAGAGCCTAAAAGGAGATAAAAATCTTGTTTCAAGATTCTTATACTTCCTATAAAGCAATATGTATATGTCTTAAGGCTATAAAATAGGACTCATAGATAAAGATCACAAATCATCATGTATGAATATAGAAATAAAGAATTTATTCATCATTGTAAATATATAGTATAATAGCAATGATTTTTAAATTCTATATATCCATAATTACAGCTGAAGTTATCCAAATTATTTGCTTATCCCAATGCTTTTTTTTTATTGTTTTTGACAGAGAGAGACAGAGACAGAGACAGAGACAGACAGACAGAGACAGAGAGAGAACTAAACTGGGGGAACTCCCCAGTTCAGCACATGGGTCCGCATGGGCTGGGCCAGGATTCGATCCTCTGTCCCAGGCGCTGCAAAGTGAGTGCTTAACCCACTGAGTCATCCTGGCATCCCCCCAAAGCTTTTTAATATGAAAAGCAAGTGTTATAACTTGAATCATAGAAAGTTCAGGTAATTGTCTATGGAGATATGTCAACTGTTTTAAAATTCCGGGAAGCTGGGATGGCTCAGCGGGTGAAGTGCTCGCTTTGCAGCCCTGGGGACCGAGGATCGAACCCCGGCCCATGCAGACCCATATGCTGAACTGGGGAATGCCCCCAGTTCAGTTTTTGCTGGGGCCAACGCAGGAGGCTCTCAGCCCAGTTCCTGCCCTGTGCAGCTCCGTGCCCACCGGCGGAGTGAAACTATATGGAAAACGAATGTTGTCAACTATGAAGGCTGTTCTGGGCCCTCCCCCTTCTCTCTGTCTGTCTCTCTCTCTCTCTCTGTCTCTCTCTCTCTGTCGAAAAACAATAAAAATAAATCTTAAAAAAAAAAAATTCCTTCAGAACTACTTGCCTGTGTAAGTAACAAGGGACAAACTTGCACCATGATTGTGGGTTGGATGTCCACATGGTTACAGTGTTCAGAGACCTGGTGCTTCTGTGTGCTTGCCCTGGGCTCCCCAAGTAGGTCAGGCTACTGTAGACATTGCTATGCACTGCAGCATGAGAGCAGTTGGGTTGCTACAGAGGAAAGGCCTTACCTGATGAATTACAGTCTCTCCCAAATTCAGGTCACTGTATTATGGAAATGACCTGTGTTCTTTTTATTGAAATTGATGGAAATTGTTGCAACCAAATATCTGTAACAAAGAAAAATAGTCCACTGACCTGACAATCCTGAATCATAAAAGGTACTGCTTCATGCTATAAAGTCTGCCTAGAAAAGATGCTGCTTTGAAAAGATATAGAATGTGTGTTGGTTGTTTATTTGTTTGTTTTTAAGAAAGTAACTCCTTCAAAGAGAAGTGGTTTTTTTGGAGGATGGGGGATGCGGGGGTTCTTTTTTTTCCCGAAGAGTCCAGCTTTAGTCCAGACTTCCACTCTTCAGAGACTTAGGCTGAGTTTAGGGATCTTTTTCCTCAGGAAAAACAAATCAATTTATAGGGTTAACCTTCTAAAAAAAACACACTGGAATGCTGCCCAATCATGGGGAAAGTAGTTATCGACTCTAACTGCTAAACTCAGCTCTGCTCGCAATACTCACAGCAGGGATTTTGATGTTGTGTTCACCTCAGTATCCCCAGAAACTAGTTACTGAGCTTACGTTTAATAAGTGCTCAGTAAATGGTGTTTGGATGAAGAATGAATTGATTTCTGGCCTGCCAACGTGACCTTGGGCCAGTTTTTAACCTGTCAGTATGTCAGTTCCCTCAAGGGAAAGAGAAATGAGTGAAAATTGGGTTGTTGTGAGAAGTAATGAAACACCTCATGTAAAGCATCCTAACACAAAACTTGTCATTCACTATCAGGGGATTTAAAATTACTTATATGGATTTTAAACAAAGTTTTGCTTTTATGAAATAATGATGTGGTAACACAACAATTAAGGTTCTCATTTCTGAGGCCATTAGTTGAGTAGGGCAGACTTTAGAAGATGAATGATTAATTAAAAGCTTACATAATTTTTCATGACTGTAAACTTTAACCTAGCCATTTAAAACTTTCTCTGATACACACATTCAGTTAATCTTGAAGGTTTGTTTATTCTAGAATTAAAGCTAACTGTGCTGTAGTAACTTGTCAGAAAGACCTTAATGTTTCTAAAGGTCAAAAGCTCTCTGTGTTTACATTAGGAGAAAGAAGGAAATAGAAAAAAACTTACTAAGCTGCACTAAAGATCCAAAATTGACACAAAACATTAGAAAAACAAAGCCATTTGGAATATTACTTGAAGTATAGTACTTTTCTAACTGAAAACCTGAAACTGTTACAAAATCATATCTACTCTTTATTTTGTTAATGACAATGATAAAGTGTAGTCCTAAACGATCATGTGTAAGATTTATTTGAAGGGATAAAGGCATCTTATATTATGCATTAGTCAGAGTTCTCTAGGGTCCTTAAATTTCTTTCCCCCTGTAACAACTTCTGTTTTATTTGTTTGTTTATTTTTAAGATTTATTTTATTCAACATGAATGGACCTTGAGATCATCATATTAAGAAACATGTGACTTCACTTATAGGTGGAATTTAAAACTGAAAGTAACAAAAAAACAAAGATTCACGGACACAGTCAATAGTTCAGCAGTTACCTGAGGGTTAGGGGAACGAGGGTTGGGGGAGGGGTGGTTGGAGTTAGGGACAGGTCATCAAATATGTGGTGATGGAAAGAGAACTAACTCTGGGTAGTAAGCACATAATGCAATACATAGATGATGTACTGTAGAATTGTACACATGGAACCTATGTAATTTTTACCAACCAATGTCATCCCAATAAATGTAACACTGAAAATAGAAAGAAAAAAAGAAAAGATTTATTTTATTGTTTGAGAAAAGGTGAGAAGAGAGAGAGAGAAGTGGGGAGGGCCCAGAGCAATCTCCATAGTTGTCCATCATTAGTTGTGACATAGTGTCATTCTACACCGGTGGAGGTGGAACCATGCAGGGCAGAAACTGAGTTGGTGGCCTCCTCCCACGTGGGAGGTGAGAACCTTCACCACCATTCTGGCAGTTACAGGTGCACCACAGTTCAGCATATGGGTTTTCATGGGCGAGGGTCAGGATTCGATCCCTGGACCTCACAGTTATAACGCAAGTGCTCAACAGCAGAGCTATCCTGGCACGCAACCCCCTCCCCCCCCACACACACCCCTCACCCCTGCCCCTGGCCTCTGTTTTTATGGTGCTGATTTGCTCAAAGTCCAAGAGCTTTGAGATTTGCCTAAATGTTTTGTCATGGTGTTTGGCTTGTTCCTACTTTTTCCATTTACTGTCTTTTAGATACTGTTCTGATACTTAAAAGGGCAAGAAAACAAAGCAGGCCTGCAGGCTGTTATCCAACAGCCTAGAAAGGAGTCTCTGAAGACTCCAGAAGGGGATTGTTGTGCCGAATGAGACCACCCGCGAGACAGACGACCATGACACAAAGAATTTGGTGGAATCAGACCCTCTTCTGCCAATTGGTGAGGGAGATTTTATTAGCAGATTCGAATCTGGGCTGCCACCCCGGTTTCATCCGGGAGCAACAAGCCCTGACTTACACCAAGTTTTTCTTTTTATTCACAACTCAAACCAGGGG
>PVKE010011423.1:0-40307 GCA_004027555.1 Craseonycteris thonglongyai | reverse complement strand
AGCAGAAGAACTAGAGTTAGAAATTTTGAACCTTAAGAACAATATTTTGCTAAAATCCTTAATATCAGAGGACTTATGGAACATAGTCGACAAAGAAAGGTTCCCATTTTTTTAAAAAGCGGCATATAAAATCAAATCGTTTTTCGGGTCAACGTATTTATGCGAATCTTTGTTTTCAAACATGAATTTAATAAAATCATGATATAGATCTCGACTTACCAATGAGCATCTTAATAATTGTTTGCTAACAGGGTTGTCATCATACTCTCCTAATTACGAGGCACTGGCCAATGAAATGCAATGCCAAAGATCACACTGACAGTTTTTTTTGGTTTGTTTTATGTTTTCTTAAATGATTTTATTATATGTGTGTTTTTTATTTACTTTGTATTATGTTATATATATATGTTTCTTTGTGTGTATATAATTTGTACAATAAATTTATTATTTTAAAATTATTTTTGTTTATTATTTTTTATTCTTGTTCAATAATAAATATCCTTAGAAATAGCTGGTGCCCGCCGTCCTACCGATATTTTAGAATGCGCCCTAGGGTATAAAAAGGTTGGGAACCCCTGCCCCAGAGCATCCCTGGGCCAGGTGGGTGATGTAACTAGGGCAGAGAGGTGGGGTGGAGCTTTTTCTGCCACTGGTTTCTGGTGTGTGTCCTCCTGTGAACAGCGTGTAACAGAGACACCTACTGGCTACTCCAGGCACAAGGCCCAGAAAACCCTGGAACTGCCGTCTGCCTGGGAGGACCAGGTGGACACGCCATTTGGCAGGGTTTCCTGTCTGTTCTTTCGGGCGAGGGGGAGGGGGGGGCGACTGTGCCCAGAGGCAGCCTGGGAGGAGGACCCTTGTCTTTCTCTCGTCCTGTTCTGAGGACAAAAGCCAAAGGAAAGCAATGGCGTTTATTCCAAAGCATCAGCCACTTTGTGAGGCTGCTCTCTGCTCAGCCTGGTTGCCGGAGGGGGGTGGGGGGTGGGGGGTGGGGTCCCAGCCATTTATAAATAAACAAAGGGTGGCTTTTCTGTCGTGCAAATGGACAGAAAGTAACAGCTCCCACAAGCTGATTAGCTGTGGAGTGTGCTATTTGGGAAGGACCCTCCTCCTTGGCAGGCTGTCTCCCCTTTGAATCAAGGTTTACAAGCCCTTATTTGGGGCCCAGCACATGGTGAATTGCCGTCATTTGGCAGCTCAAATACTGACCTATATAAAGTGGCTGGAGAAGAGAGGACAGCCACTTCTGAGGAGGTCACTAATCTCAAAGAACATGGTCAGATGTTCTGCCAAAGGGGGTGCACTGGAACCAAACTGGGGGCCTCCTGCATGGGACGCACACCCCAGTTCAGCATATGGGTCTGCACGGGCCGGGGCCAGGATTCAATCCTTAGTCCCCAGGGCTGCAAAGTGAGCTCTTAACTCACGGAGCCATCCCGGCGTCCTCAACATGGTGGAGTTTTAAGAAAAGCAAAAAGCTTAAATATGATCACCCTCTATCTCCAGTGTGAGAGGGAGCTTCCTAATTTTACAATAGCATGTCTAGTGATATGCATGAGTTTACTCATATAAGGCAAGTCCACAGGATTTACAAACTCTGTAAATAAAGATTTAAACCCACGTAAAGCCAAGGAGGGACCCAGCCAACTGAGACAGCCGGATACCAGTGTTTCCTCAAGACTCTTGGATGATTGTTTCCAACTACTGCAGACGTGTTCTGATGCTTAGACAGGTGACCGTGGACAGTGTAAACCCTGAAGCCTTCTCGGAGGAGGACAGATGTAAAAAGGTCATAAAGAATGAATAGGTTTTGACAGGCAGAAACAAGGAGGGGAGAATACAAAGTGAAGAGGACATGCAAGGAAACATTTGGCTGGAGCAGAAGGAAACCTCATGACAAGGAGACACCCCGAACCCCCAACCCCCCAAAGTAGATTGTGCCAGTTTGCAATTGACTTTGAACACCCAGCTAAGGAGTCTGGGCTTCCTCCACAGCTCATGATGCAGCCATTGAAGGTTCTTAAATGGGAGGCCAATCGAATGGGAGCAATGCATTTGGAAGAATGTGGAAGGAAGAGATGAGACTCAGGAACAAGGGCTAAGAAGCTGATGGAATGGTTTTAGGATGGCAAAAACAGTAGGACCACATGACTGCTTGACACCGAAATGCAGAGGGACTCCTACGTGACCAGCTGGTAGAGAGGAGCTGGCTTACGGCGTCCTTCCTCCCTGCAGCTATTGGTAGTCTGCAGTTTGTCCCAACATGGGACATTTTTACAGGAGGTGGGGTCTGAGCATGGTGGTCTTTGGGTACTTAGATGCAGCAGGGGGGTCCCCCACAAAAGGGGCAAGGTTAGGGCCAGGGGAAGACAGAGGCAAGCTAACGTCACAGTGTAGCCCACAGGTCTGAATGTGAGCAGGAACACTCCACTGTCCGCTAGAAATAGAGGAGAGCTGTCCAGAAAGCATCCAGCCACGTCCTATGAAAAATAGAGGCATTGACTCCTGGATTGTTTTCTGGACAGCCCCCGTAATTCAAGATGCATATGTAATTTTAAGTTTTCTAGTGGGTATATCAAAGCAAACAAAAAGGCACAAGTGAAGTTAGTGTTACATTTTATCATAATTAGCCTCATATAGGCAGAACATGATCATTTCAATATATCATCAATGTTTTAAAAGTATTGAGATGTTTTACATTCTGTCATTGCCGTTGTACTCACTCTTTGAAATGGGATGCGTACTTACACTGAGCACAGCTCAGTTTGGACCAGTCACATCTCAAGTGCTCAAAACCCACATGTGGCTAGTGGCTACTCTACTAGGCAACACTGTACTAACCCCTAGGTAACTGCCTCTCAACTCAGAGTGATTCTGAGGGGCATTTGGTAATGTCTGGGGACAGTGTGGGTTGCAACAGGTGGAAGTAGAGACTGAGGATGCTGCTAAACATCCTAGAATGCCCAAGACAGCCCTCCACAGCAAAGAAAGATCCAGCCCAAAATGGTGATAGAGACGAGTCAGAGCTCCACACATGCTGGGAGGAAGCGGGTCCTCATTACCAGGTTGTCGGGGTGATGCCACAGCAGACACACCCACTAGCACTCAGGCCTGCCCTCAGACAGGGCAGGCTTCCAGGCGCCAGAGTCAGAACTTCCTGGTGCTTTGTGATATGGTATGGACTACAGCCTGAGCCACTCAGATAAGCCAGATTGTGTTTGTAATGATTATAGTCCTGCAATTACCCTCACTCCACCCCACCCAAACCTCAGCACTGTAGTGCTATATACATAGTGAGGTCCCCACTCAGGACAACTGCTCAGTGGCAAACCATGTTGAACAGCAACCTCTACAGTTGTGCAGTGCACCACCTATGCGACTGTGCGTGGCAGCTCCTCTCCCAGAAGCGAAGGAACCATATCCCATCAATCAAAGCAGTCTCTACTGACTTTCATTTTGGCCATTCCCACGTTTAGAGGCTACAAAGATACAAAGAAGTTGAACAATTTATGATCATCTATGTGATAGAGAAGATTCTTTCAATGTGGGGTCCTTCCTGACCAGGAATTCACAGTGGCATTGACTTCTGTCCAGGATTCCTGTCCTTGAGACTGGATCCCTGGTCTTTGTATAAGGACAACCTTTTCCTCCTTTTCTTCTTCCTTCCCTTCCTACAAATATTTATTGCAGTGCAAAGCTATGAGCTCATAAGGGTGTTGGGCTCGGTCTCTGAGCAGATAAGGGCAGAAGGATCACATCTCTGCAGGAAATCAAGATAAACTAAGAGCAAACTGTTTCTAGTAGAAATAGCTCAGTTGATATTTACAGGTGACATGACTTTTTTAATCCATTAAAAAATGAATAATTCTGAGTTAAAGCAAGAGTATACAAAGCACTATGATTATGAGTACACACTCTGGAGCCAGGCTTCTCTACCTGCTAACCATGTTACCTTAGACAGGTTTCTTAAGTGCTCTGTGCCTCCGTTTCCCTCTTTGTCAAATGGAATAATAATACCTTGGAGCATGGCAGTAGGAATTTTAACAAGTTTGCATACATAAAATGCTTTGACTTATATTTACCATAGAGTAAGTGTTCAATAAATGTTAGCTTGTAAGGTAAACAGATATTTTTTTAAACTTTAGAACTGTTCAGGGTCTGCGACAGGCTTGTGGGCACTGTGACTTTTGCATGGGGGAGCAGGTCAAGTTTATTTCCTGGTCTCCTTTGACCGCTGCTTCAGACTAGGGAGTTGGGAGGTGGTGAGGAGTGGACAGAAAATGTCTACAATATGAAGAACACTGGGATGTGCTTTGGGAGAAACCAGTGGGGTTCAGCAAGATCAGAAAGCGATGTCTGATGTGGCGAGGCTGGAGGGTCAGTAGGTGGGGGGCAGGCAGCAAAAGACGGAGTGAACATGGGAGCTGCGAATGAAGAGACTGTGTCCATGACAGGGCCATGTTAGTTCCCTGGGGCCACTGTAACCAGGTTCCACAAACTGGTGGCTTAAAGCAATGGAAGTATATTCTCTCACAGTTCTAGAGGTCAAATGTCCAAATTGAAGGTAGCAGCAGGCCTGTGCTCTGGGGAGACGTCCTCTCATTATCCTAACTTCTCGTGGCTCAGGTGATCCATGCGTTCCTGGGCTTATATCTACAGCTTTCTGAAGTCTGCTTCTGTCATCACATGGCCTTCTTCCCGGTGGAATTCTGTATCTCTTAAAAGGACACCTGCTGTATTGAATCGAGGGCCCACCCTAAGCCCGTCAGACCTCACCTTAACAAATTCCATTAGCTATGGAGTTGGAGGGAACACCATTCAACCCCGTATATGAGGACAACAGGCTAGGCAAAGCCCTCGGAGAAGAAAGAGGAAACCAGACAGTGGCTGGAATGTGTAAAATCAGAAGCAAAAATGAGGCTGGAGACACAGCCAGGCAGGACCTCAAAAGCTTCAACACAGCGCTGGGTTTATCCTGCACGAATGAATGAGTATGCTCATCGGATCTGTGCTCCAGAGGGACCCTCAGCCACCCCATTTATTTATGGAGTACAGTTTGGAGGGGTCTGAGTTGGATGGGTTCACCCAGGATGGATTTGAGATCAGAGCTAGGTCTTGACCAAGCAATGGATTGTCAGGGAAGGTCGGGTGGACATGCCAGGTGGACACAATGAGCCTAGAGCCAGGAACTGGCTTCACAGACACTTCACCTGGGTTCTAATGCAGGTGCCACGACAGAGTAGGGAGTGGCTCAGGTAGACTCGACGATCCAGGGTGTGGGGGTCCCACGGCCCGAGCACAGACCCACCTGTGACAGGAAAATGACCCTGTGGGCCTGTATGGTGAACCAACGGCCCCTGAAGTTGGATGGTTACAAGCTGCTCCGCTATCCAGTGACTCTGGACTCCAGACGTGCTGTGAAGGCCTCGTGGCAGCTTTTGGAGCCTTTCCCAGCCAGGGGTTTTCTAAGACAAAGCTGCAGAGGAACTAAAACTTCCTGTCCCTCCCTGGTGGGGTGGCCCAAGTCGTCTGGTCCCTCCCAACCCCGACTCCTCCTTTCCCAAGGCCCCATGAACCACAGAGGTGCAGGCTCAGCGAGAGCTGTGCTGGAGAACTTTGGGGTCAGGAACTCCGTGAAAGGCTGGCTGAGATAAGAGGGCTCAGATGTGGGAGGCTGGAAGCTGCAGGGGATTTTAGATTACAAGAGCCTCTGAAGACACAACTTCAAGGTCAAGTGACAGGAGAATCCAGGCCCATCTCACGCCTCCTGCCGAGAATCCCAGAGGCTTCTGGGAGCTGAGGTTGGAGAGTTTCCCATGGAACCCCCTGGTGGGGGCAAATTTTATCTTTCTCCATATTTTCCATTTCAAGAATCCAATGCTGATGGAGACCCCAGCTTGGGGTGGTGGAAAACAGGCGCAGAGACCTGCAGACATGGATGAGAATTCCATCTCCTCCCTAATGAATTGTGTGATCTTTGGCAACTAATGTAACCTTTCTGAGTCTGTTTCTCCACCTATAGAATGAATTGAGGCACTGAGGACAGTGCCTGGAATATATGGTGCATGCTCACTGTCACTTCCCTCTTCAAAAGATGGCCCATGAGGCAGGATTGTATATATGGACCAAACTACCACTGGACCTGGCCAGCCAGGTGTCATTCATACATGCATGCATATAACACATAGTTATCGAGACCTACTGTCTGCCAGTCATTGTCATGGGCAAAACCGAGTCCTGCAAAGCTTCCACTGTGGTGGAGGGAGACAGAAATAAATAGCCAGATAAATAAATATATACTGTATCAATTAATGATAAGTGCTAAGAAAAAATAAAGCAGCCCACGAGGCCAGAAGTATGGTAAGGGGAGCACATGAGAGGACTAAGGTGGAATTTGATTTATTTGTTTGTTTATTTTAATGGGGTGGCATTTTAAATATGGAAATCAGGGAAGGTCTCAAATGAGATAACATTTCAAGAGAGACCAGAATTAAGCCAGGCAGAAGGAACTACAAATGCAAAGGCTTTCGGGAGACCCAGGCAACAGCCAACAAGTCAGGGCAGCTGAAATGTAGAGGGCAAGGGATCGGAGGTGAGATCAGAACAAACTGGGCCCGGACAGTAAAAGGTCTTGTCGCCCACACTAAGAACTTCAGATTTCACTCATGAGAGGGGAGCCATCTGATCATGTGTTTTCATTGGGCTCTTAATTATGCCAGACATGGGGCTACTAAGCACTTGACGTACAAAGAACCACATTGGGTGCAGACCTTCATGATCCCCATTTTACAGGTGAGGAAACTCAGGCATGGGAAGCCAGAGTTGACTTCCTATCCTTTCATCTCAGGCAACTTTTCCTACAGCACCTCCAGCCATCCAGCTTATTTCATTGCTATCACAAGAAGAAGGTCACATCAAGACCCATGTGGTGACAGAGTCCCAATTAACGTGATGCGTCTACCAGCCAAGAAATGCCAATGTGTGCCAGCAACCACCAGTGGCTTGGGGAGGGACACAGCACAGATTCTCGCTCAGAGCCTCCAGAAGGAATCTGCGCTGCCAACACCTTGACTTTGGACTGCTGGCCTCCAGAACTGTAGGAAGAATCAAGTCCTGTTGTTTGAAGCCACCAACGTTGTGTAATTTGTTATGGCAGCCCTCGGAAACGAATACAGATTTGTGTGGAGTAATGGAATGAGCCCTGTGTTAGACTCAGAAGAGCTGAATTTGAGCCCTAGCTCTATACCTTCTAGCCACGTAACGGCCCACAACCCCTTTACGTTCACCCAGGTCAGAGGAGCCCACTAGGCCCTGGTTTTCAGGGCTCGATGGAGGAGAACTGAGATCTGAAACCAGGCAGATAAAACATCTGGCAGAGTTGGCAGAGCTCCTGCTTCGTAGAGGGGTGGGCATGGGCAGGCAAGGTAAAGAGCTGGAATCTTAGTGCCCAGGGTAGCACTCCACACAGGGCTTAGAAGCAGCCACTTCTGGGCATTTGCTTCCAAATGCTCCACCGTGTTGCTGGCAAAGTGGCTTCTCCCTGACATCACCTCCTGGGCCAGGCAGAAGTAACCATGTGGTGAGTGAGTCAAGGAGCCCTGGCACTTGGGTACTCAGTCATTACTTCCTGCCAGGAGTCTGGGTGTGTGTGCGGGAGGGAGTTCTGTGCCGAGGCGAGTCTTATGGCTTCAAAGCCAAAGAAAAGGCAATTAAGTTTATGGTGGATTACTCAGGAAACTGTAAACCTAGGGCATTGCCCCTGTACAGTAGATCCTTTTAGCACCATCTCAGAACACACTGAACAGTCTGGCCCTGGTTCCAACAAAATTGTCTCTTAAAAAATATAGTGTCTAGACGAGGTTACCATGACCTCTTTACCACCCCTGGGCCTTCGTATGTCACCAGGCTGGGGAGCGTGCCAGTGATAAACCAAGATGTTCCAAGTTCCACACCCCAAGTTCAATGCTACCTCACCTGGATCTGGCCTCCATGAAGCGCCCCCAGTGGAGAAACCTGGGAAGGGAACTGGAGAGGTACATTGTCAAGCCCATCAGAATGGACCAGAGAAGAGAGTAAGTTGGCCTCCCACAATGGATCGGACTCATCCCAGTCCCACAGCCTTAATTGGTAAGACCAAGCCTAAGCGACCAAAATGTTGCCTTGTGGGCCATGGGCCAGGGATAAACAAGACCACTTCATAGTGGTGAATGGACCAATTGATCAGGAGGACATAACAGTCCTGAACGTGTATGATCCTAACAGCAGAGCTTCAAAATACATGCAACAAAATCTGATAGAACTACAAGAAGAAAATTATAAATTGACACGTAGACAAATTGTAATTATAGTTGGAGGGTCTAATGTTCCTCTCTTGATAATTGACAAATCACGTAGACAGAAAAATCAGCAAAGATGTAGTAGACTTAGACCACACTAGCAACCAACTTGGCCTAATTTACTAGAAATCACCTAAATGCCCACCAATAGGGAATAAATAAGCAAATGGTGGGATAGAGACATAATAGAATACTATCTGCAATAAAGGAGGGTGAACCACACTCAGTGACATGAATAAATCTCAAAATAATTATGCTGAGTAAAAGAAGTGAACCAAAAAGGAATGCATACTATGTAAATCCATTTATATAAACTCTGGAAAATGCTAACTCATTCATAATGACAGAGAGTAGATCAATGGTTACTTGGGGGAAAGGTGTGGGAAGAAGGGAGACAGAATGATTGATAAGGAAATGAGGAAATGTTAGAAGAAGAGAGATATGGTCACTCTTTTGGTTGTGGAGATGGGTTAGTGGGCATATACATAGGTCAAAATTTGTCAAATTATACATTTTATGTGCAGCTTATTGTACCTTAATAAAGCTTTTTGAAGGCTCTCCAGGATGCAGAGGAGAAAGCCCCAAATTGGAACTTGTTTTCAAGCTTGTGTCATTTCCCTGGGGCCCAGGCTCCTCTGTCCTTCTTGGATCTTGGCGGAAGGCACCTGACACACAGCTTACGGATCTGGTTCAAGGAGCCCCAGGTAAAATGCCAAGAGTCCCGACTGAGTAAAGTTCCTCCCAAGAAGGGAAAATGCACGTGGATACCATGTAAGCAACTGCAAAAGCGTTTCACTGGTGCAGAGCAGCGGAGTGTTCATACTTGGGCCAGCCCTCGGCTTCATGTACTCTTGGCATCTGGAGTTGTGACCCCCCCCATCCCCCAATGTCTATCTCCATCTGGGTCTTCAGGGGGACTGAGGACCTCCCAAGGAAAGCTCCTTGTACACAAGCTCAGGGAGCCGTTCACGACATGGTTGGCAGATGTTGGGTGGTGGTGATGGGATGGCCCAGGTCATTGACTTGAGGATCAGTCATGTTGGGAAAGGGACTTGGGCCAGAGGGTGCCAGGCCCAGCCACAGGACCTGCAGCCTAGGGCTGGGAGTAGCTGTGGGCAGATCATGGTGGCTAGGTCTGGGCCCTACTGCGCATGGAAGTTCTAGGGAGGAAAGCAGTGTTTTTGTGTGTCAACTGAATCATCCCACTGACACTGACTACTACATACCGTATTGACCCCCATATCAGGGCTCTGCAAACTGCTAACCACAGACCAGATCTGACCCACTGCCTGTTTGTATAAATAAAGTTGTATTGAGACAGACACCTCCATTCATTTGTGTTTGGTCCATGGCAGTCATACTACCAATGGCTGAAATGCATAGTTATGTGATTGTGACAAAGACCATATGACCTGAAAAGCCTGAAATATTTATTATTTGGTCCATTAGGAGGAAGTTTTCCAACCCCTAGCCCTACATGTTAGGCCTTATTATGGTGTGAATAATCTAGTTAACTAGCAAGTAATTTAAGACATTTATTTAAAAGAAACAGATATAGATGAATGGATAACCAAATGTGATGATAGATAGATGATAGATAGATGATAGATGATAGATAGATAGATAGATAGATAGGCAATGGGGTTTAATTCGGCCTTAAAAAGGAAGGAAATTCTGACCCATACTACAACATGGATGAACCTTGAGGATATTATGTAAGTGAAAAAGCCAGTCACAAAAGGACAAATTCAGTACGATTTCATTTACATGAGGTCCCTAGAGTGGTCACATTCACAGAGACAGAAGGTAGAATGGTGGTCATCAGGGGCTGGGTATGGAGTTAGATGGAAAGTTATTGTCCAATGAGGACAGAGTTTTCGTTTCAAAAGGTGACAAGTTCTGCAGATAATAGTGGTGAAGGCTGCACACAATGTCAATGTACGTAATGCCACCAAACTGTCCACTTAAAAATGCCAGCTTCTATGTTATGTGCATTTTACCACAATTTTCAAATATGAAAGAAAACAAGGAAACAGCCAGGTGATGAAGTAAAATGCAATCGTCCGCTGCTCTTTTTATTTTTTTAAGATAAACGGCAACACTTCAAAGGACTCTCCGGTGTCTTCCCTCCCCTGTGTTGAGGACACAGGTGGAAGCCACTGAGACGCACTGCACACCCAGGGTGAGGGGCTGGCCTTCGAGGTGCTCTGAACAAGTCATTCGATCTCGTTTCTTTTTGGTACAAGTGAGTCCCATGGGATCACAGTGCACACGGAGACCGTCACGCCCAGGCAGGCTTTTCAGAAGAGGACAGACACTCACACCCCTCGGGCGTAGGCTGCCCCACACGGCTGGTGGGGTCAGCAGGGAGGACACACCAGGGAGGGGCTCTGGCATCTGGCCCAGCCACTCCAGCAGAGATCTCCTGGGAGAAACACACAAGCTAACGGAAGTGGATGCAAAAAGGCTCTTACAAGTTGCAAGCCTGCGGTGATAGTCGGATCCTTCCTTGGCCTCCAAGGAACTCCATCTGTTTTTGCAGATGGTGCAGTGGTATGAGCATGAACCCAGAGCTCAGAGGGCCTCCAGTCAGGCTGGCTGTGTGACCTGGTGGCTCTGGGACCTTTGGCAAAGCACTTCATTGGTCTGAGCCTGTTTCCTGGTGTATAAGCGGGGTACTACTACCTGGAAAGGTAGTCATGATGCGGCAGTGAAGGGTGATGCAATGTGTCTGTGTGCTTTCCCACGCTGGACCCTACATCAAGGTCCTCCAGCGTTGGCTCAAGTCCTCAAACCCCATCTAGCCCGGGGACATTCGGCAGGCTGGGGATCCCCCCAAGTCTCCACCAAAGACTGACCACAGCGCTAGTGGAGTGTTGAATGAAGCTGTCACAAGAAATCCCACTGCTCAGCCGACTTCTAAGTGATGCGGAGCTGGGTGGCATGGCCCCGGAGGGCAGCACTGGTCATTGTGACAAGCTGATCCACAAGCTGAGTCGTGGAGTAACCTCCACGTATTTGTCAAAATGAAGCCTTCTGCACATGAAGGAGAGAAGGAATAACAGAGCTATGGAACCAGGAGGAAACTGTGGCCCAGAAACAGGACTTTTAAAGCCCAAGACCCACTCCTCCTGTCCCCCTGCAGAATGGTGACTGTCACAGCCCTTCGGGCTCCCCATCTGGGGGTGACCCAGAGCTGACCACTCTGAGAGCGTTCGGAAAGGGACATTCACCATCGTATGGGGTAGCCCTAGAATGAGCACAGGCAGCCGAGTTCTTGTACGGCTCGTGGGATGTTGCCCTCCGACAGAATCTAGACCTGGAGGACTTGACGGTGATCAGATTTGCTTCCTGCTGGAGCTGGGGAGGGTATATGGAGGGCACCGGTTGGATGTGAGAGATGAAGCAAGACAGGAAAAATGCTTGATGCTTTTGTGTTAGCAAATGCAGACGCTTGGTCTTCTGAAGGAAGCTTGAGTTGACCCTCTTAACCAAAACAGAAGCTCAAAACCTAGAAATGAAAAACAATAATGGTTTGGTGTTTTTGTGGGGGTTTTTGTGTTTTTTTTGAAAAATTTTAAAACCACATAAAGGGTGAAAGGTCCACTGTGCTCTTTCTGAATGCGGTTGACTCGTCAAATGACACTTTGTTGAACACATGAAAACCTGGAGGTCACACCAAACCCAGCTTGAAGGTGAGAAGACATTCTCTGGTGTGAGCACCAGCGCGTATTTGGAATTGCAAATGCAAGTTCTTTAGAGACAGACTTGCCTTTCTGGTCGGCGAGTACAGAGGGAGCTTTTGCAAGCGGGTCTCACTTTCATTTTTGACAAGTGTTAGGAAGAGATACTCTGCGCAGCTTGAGCGAGAAGGAGAATGAAAACCAGCTTGCGGGTCAGAATATGTGTAGGGAGGGCGAGGAGAGGGGGGCTGGCTCTGGAAGGAGCCATCGGACCCAGTGTCTGCCTCGGCTGTTAAGGGGGTGGGGTGGCAGAGTGGGTGACTAGGGGAAGTCCAGTGGCATCACGGTGAGCTAGTGCAATGGTACAGGGGAGGAGAGGAAGCAGCAGAGGCTTGGGTTCCTGCAAGTTTATTGTATGTGCCTGGTTCACAGTGGTTCCTGCTTTGGGAAGGTCACCCAGCCCTGACCCTTATGGTCTAGCTGAATTCTTGTGGGGCTCATGGGAAGTAGCCCTCAGACAAAATCTAGACCTGAGGCATTTGGCTCTGATCAGATCCCCTTCCTGTTAGAGCTTGGGTGAGGGCACATGGGGGGTGCAATGCGTCTCTTCACCCAGCTTCCGCCTGCTCCTGCTCTCTTGTGTATACACTCTGAGCTCTCACCGCCCAGCAAAGACGAGAAGACACAGCAGCACTTTAACATTGACTGGATATGCAACAGGTACCTGGAACTACACATTGAATCTTCCTAGCAACTCGTGCTGTAGATGAGGAAATTCAGGTTGTGGGGGCCAACTAACCTGCCCATAGGTCTATCTTTATGCCAAGACCACACAATCTTGATGACTACAGCTTTATGTAGCAAATTTTGAAATCACAAAGTGTCAGTCTTTTCAATTTTGTACTTATTTTTCAAAATTGTTTTGGCTATTCTGCTATTCTGGGTCCCTTGCATTTCTATATGAACTTTAGGATCAGCTTGTCAATTCTGGCTGGGATTTTGATCTCATGGCTTTTTATCTCTGAAAAGAGAAGGGAAGAAAGCTATGGGCAGGTAAGGAGATTTTCTTAGCACATTGATAATGGGGACAGGACAATGTCTGTTCTCTAGACTAATGGTCTTACATAGGCTACTAAAAGCTAATATGGCTGTGACTCTATGATGACAGTTGAATGACAGAGTTTCTATCCAAACCATCCCAATGGGGAAGCATTTTACACTTGTCACTCAGTTATTCCATGGCCACTTACAGAGAAATAAACTGATTTCCATCGAATTGAACTATCACCAAGATAGTCAAAATGCACAATGAGTTTGATCTGGGGGTTAGCACACCCTCTGGAAATTAAAAGGTATATATATCTTCAGTGATTTTCAGTCAAAGTCACTGAAATTTGACCAAGGTTCTAGACATCTGATTGTGCCAAGCTAGATCCCTATTAATTAATTAAAGCAACAATGAGCATTCTTTGATGTGGGCCTCAGTTCTCTCATCTGTAAACAGAGATGATTCTTGGGTCTCTGTCAGCTCTGAAACTCTGTGACTTCAGTAATTGGTGGGTCACAGTGAGCAACCCCTTATATCTCGAGTCTTTCCTTAGTGTATGAGCCATCTTACCCCTTGGTAATCTCATTAAAAGGGATTCCTCAGTGGCTATTTCTAGACTAAACAATGATGAAAGGGGAGATGCCCTGTTTGAGTATATTCTGCTGCTTTATGAAGTTGTCTCTAAGAAAAGAGAACAAATATCTATAAGAGAGAGGGAGACCTCTCTTTTGCGACTCTTGCAGTGTTCATCTCATATACTTTTAGGCTAATAATTTCAACTCAGAGGGAAGCTATGCTTGTAGGATCACCAATCCTGAGCTTCCTCAGGGTTCCATAGTCCTTCTGCATACATCACTGACAAGCCTAATTAAACCAGGCGCCTCTGAATTCTTCCCGAGCTCTGGAAGTCCTTCATTATTGACTGTAGGCTCAGAACAATACCAAGCAGTCATCCTCTGACCCTGCCCCTCTAGAAACTTGTTGTCTGTATCAGAGAAAGGAAATAAATTTACGTGGGACCTCATGTGCCAACTCCCATCGATTCGTGATGACTTCTTAGCACGCTGTGTTGAGGAGGATCCTGAGGCTCAGTTTCAGGAACAGCAGGAAAAATACAGCATGATGGTGTATGCACAGGATAGGGGCCTGGGGGCATAGATCTCATCTATTTGCCATCTTCCTTTGTATACAACAGCAAGTTTGTTTATTCATCAGTCTGTGAACTCTGAAGTAACTATAAAGACTCTCAAGTTGTCTTTATACTAAGCATTATTTCAAGAATAAGTAATACCTTACACATATATGTGCAAGGATTTTTCAAATATGAGTAGAAGCAGAAATCAAATGCAAGCTTCCTTCAAAGAATTATTAAATTTAGAATGGGGGAAGTCGGGATGGCTCAGTGGGTTAAGCGCTCACTTTGCAGCCCCGGGGACCAAGGATCGAATCCTGGCCCCGGCCCATGTGGACCTGTGTGCTGGGCTGGGGAGTGCCCCCAGTTCAGTTCTCACGGGCGAGACCCCGGCCCCGTTCCTGCCCTGTGCAGCCCCGCCCGCCTGTGGAATAAAACTATGTGGAAAAGCTGGTGATGTGCAACTATGGAGACTGTTCTGGGCCCTCCCCCTTCTCTCTGTCTCTGTCTCTATATCTCTCTCTCTCTGTCTCTTTGTCAAAAAAAAAATTTAGAATGAATGTTTTTCATGATACATGTTTTCTGTCCACAGATAAGAAAAATCTAACTCCTACTCTATGAGCATCTGCAAGAACCTCTTGATATTTAAAAAGTGTCCTCGTCCTGAGAAACGTGGGAGCCACTGCTTTATACCCTTCCCAAGAACAAAGACTGAAGGACAAAGGCCTCAGACATAATCATGTCATGATGATTTGACATGGATCAAATGGTTTTTCCAATAGCCAGGTAAGCCTTTGGTCTTGGAAGGGGAGGTACTAATTCAGTAAGTGAATTTCATTGAATAATAATAATTACTCTAGATGGTAAACCCACATTGCAACACATAGACAATGTAATGTAGAATTGTACACCTGGAACCTATGTCATTCTTACCAACCAATGTCACCCCAATACATTTACTAATTTAAAATAATAGTAACTAATAATGATAATAATAATAGATCCCTTGGGATGAGGAAATGAACCCACTCCAGTCCCTTCCGAATTTTGATCTCATAGCACGTCCAAGTCAAAACCCTTTGAAATGTCTACATCAGTGGCTCTCAGACAGTGCTGGTAGTAACAGATGTCCTCTCGCCCTGAAATTTTACGAGACCTACAAAATAACAAACGGATAAAAGAGTAGCCATTACAGATAAGGGGATGACAGGACATCCAGACTCCTCCCTGCTGGAATCCCCAGGGCCCACCATGGCTTGCAGACCCCCAGGGCTGGGTACCAACAGCATCCAACCCCTGACCTCGTGGTCACCTTTACCATGTGGGATCGGAAACCAAGGCCCTCATCCTCAGCTGCCACTTTCAAACCAAATCCTACCCAACGTGACCTTGACAAAGCCCAGGCAAACCGGATAGGCTGTCCTCTTCCCAAACTTGTAACCAAAAAATAGCTACTGCATGGTGACATTGTCATGACACCAAAGGGGCCAAATACTAAAGCTTCACCACTCTCCTGATCATGAATCCTTGTAGGCTTTGAATTTGTCTATACAGTGTTCCCTCGCCACTTCGTGCTTCATGTTTTGCGGCTTCAGTGCTTTGCGGGTTTTTCCAAAATATTCATCAAAAAATAAAAATGAAAACATACAACCCTGTCGGCAGCCACATGGCGGAAAGGAGCGTTGTTTCATGTGGATGCGCGAGAGAGAAGGATCCCTGCATGTCCAACAAAGAGATGAGCTGACTCAGAGTCCATCCCACGGGCTCTCATAAAGGCGCGGGATGGCTTTCCGGGGCGACATCGACCCATGAGAGGACGAGTGGATTTATCCCTGTGAGTTGATTGTCTGCGCATCACCGCAGCCTCACCTAGCATCTTCTCTTGTTGTATCTCGCCAGTCTTGTCCATGATGTGGACTGTCTCGCATACTGTATTTTAGTGTTGTGTTGGCGATCACTTGTTTCGTTTAAGCGATCACTTTTTTTATTAATGAAGCCCTTATAATGCCGCCTAAGCGCTGTGCCCCTGCGAAAGCTTCCTCCGGGGCGCCCAAGAGGAAGAAGATGATGACCATCAGCGAAAAAGTGACACTTTTAGATAGGATCAAAGAGGGAGAAGTGATGCATCTGTGGCACGCCATGACGGGGTGAAGGAATCTACAGTGCGGTCCATCAAGAGAGAGGAAGCAAACATCCGCAAAACTGCTTCCATCACCTTCAATAAAGAAGCGAAACGTGTGGGAACTCCGCGTCATAACAGAACTGTGAACATGGAAGCTGCACTGGCATCGTGGATGGCTGATGGCAGGAAAAAGACAGTGAGTTTGGACACTAATATGATCAGGACAAAGGCCCAAGCTCTCTACGACCCAATCTTGCCCGATGACGACCATGAAGAGGCTGAAGAAGGTGCTGACGAACCTCCAGCCAGTCCTAGCGCTGCCAGGAGGGATTCGCCTCCTCGAGGACGAGGCCTTTCAGCCAGCAAAGGCTGGTTCGAAAAATTTCAAAACAGATACGGCCTCAGAAACGTGCTTCTATATGGTGAGGCTTCCTCTGCTGACAACGATGCTGCTTGTCGTTACGTGGAGGAAAAGTCTCCTAACCTCATCATGAGGGAGGCTACCCCTCCCTCACTGAAAACGAAGAGGAAGACGAAGAAGAAACTGAAAAGCGTGGCCTGACCCTGGAGAATCTGCCACAATTGTGCAACATGGCAAGAGCGATGCCACCATTTGCACAAGACATGGACGACAATAGGGTCCGAGCTGTCGAGTTCAGCCATCGCGTTGACGGGGTGATGTCCTTGTCCAGGGGAATTTTGAAGGAAAAGAAAAAACAAAGACAACAACGACCCATCACCCTGTTTCTCTCCAAGGTAAAGCCCCCGGCTCTCCCGTCAGCGCCTCCAGCAGAAGAGTCTCCGAGGGAGCCTAACGCTTCTACGCGTCACGTGGGAGCCTCTCCTCCGCCCCCCACACGAGACTCTTCGCCTCTCTCAGAAAGCCATGCTGATTCATGTTTATGACTGTATAAGGTTTTGTCATTAACCTTATTCATTAGCACTGACACGTTTAAGTAAATACGTATACTGTTGTCATTTTTGTCTTAAATGAGTAAAGTATGAATACTGTTGACATATTTAAAACAATCTTGTACCCGCATACACGAACATTCCTAGGGGCCGATCCTACTTCGCGGTTTTTCAGCTTTCGCGGAAGGTTCTGGTCCCTATTAACCGCGAAAAACGAGGGATCGCTGTACATTTAAAAATTTAAAAAAGGGGGGGATACCAACATGCAAGCATCTTGTGCCTCATTGGTAGCGTGTATTGTGAATGTAAAAACTCTCCGGTAAGATCGCCCGGGCCCCATCCGCCACCTTCCTTCCTCTTTCCTCCCTCCTTGCATTTCCAACTCCTCTCTTCATCCTCCCAGCCAGGTTGAGTCAGCCTCTCCTGGGTCCCGCCTCTGGGTCTCTGGCCCAAACAGCCCGCAGAGAGGTGAGAGCCCGGCTCCCTTCCACGCCACCCCTTGGGCAGTTCCTTGGCAGAGATTTGAAACGTTTCTATTTAAGTGACATTTGAACAAACGCGAAGAGGTTCAGTTGTACTTCAATCGCATTCCCTGGGACCCAGTTGGGAGCCGGGTCCCTGTGGACCGTGTGCATGGAGTTCCCTCTGTTTTCTGATTTGAATTGCTTTGTTCTTGGTTCAGGGAGGGGGAAAGCGGGGGATGCATTTGGCCTAAAATGAAACACTTCCCTTTTAAGTCAAAAAAACTTGAACATGGCTTGAAGGAGAGAGTTTAAATTCCATAATCCCTGGTCCTGAGCACAACAGTAACAAGCCTGCAATTTCCTTTTTGGAGGAGAGAACTCGGGGAAAGAGCTATTGGGCAGAGCAGGCTGGCGCCCTAGGCTGCCTGGAGCAGGCGGTTTACACACTCCTGGAGCCACGGCTGAGAAACCGCGTCCTGCGAGGAAGCGGGGCCTGTGCCCTTTCTGAGTCTGTGCAGATAGGCTGTGTGTTTACCTGCTGAGGGGCAGGCTTTCTGGGGCTCCCAGCACTCTTGCCCACTTTCCCTGGCTCTGTGGTTCCCACCCACTGTGCCCAGCCCCGCACCAGCTGCGTCTGCTTCCTCACTGACCCAGCTGCGTGTAACCCACGTGTTCTGCCCACAGTCTGTCTTCTCTTCTTGCCCAGCAGCCATCATCAAGTGATGAAGCCACAGGGGAGTATGGTGGGTGTCAGGTTTTTGCACAAATCCCTCAAGCCCGTCCAAGGTTGGGTTTTCTTACCCCAGACATGAGAAAATTGGACCAGATAATTCTCTAAGCTAAGATGTCATCCATTTTGACAAGTGTTTGAATCATCAAGCAATTGCACTTAGATAGCAAGTATCTAAGTTAGATTTTTCTCATTTTCCTGATGAAAAGAAGGGCCTCTGGCTGAGTGAGCCCCAACCCCCAGGCACAGAAACACCTTGCTATTTTGATCTTGACCTTGTTCTTCAAGCTCTCTCTCTCTCTCTCTCTCAGAATGCCTATGACAGTTATTTAAATTCAATTGATATTTGTTTAATTAATGGGCAAACATGGAGATGGATGGATGAATAGATGAATAGATGGATGGAAACTCCATCAGACTAACAAATGTTTTCTTCCTACTTAGGGTTTGATATCACAATAAAAGTCACACCAGAAGCAGATGTCAGAGACATAGTATAACCAAGCCAACGTGTCCCGCCTTTCCTTAGCCATACAAGTCTCACTTAGCCATAGGTTCACTTCCTTCAGGTCCAGATTTGCTTCTATGTATTTATTCTGGAGGCGGAGGAGATATTTTACATGGTGATTCCAAATCCTTGGCAACGTCCATCTTTTTCCCAAGGAGAAAGTTTCAAACTTCTGATTCAATTTCTCCATGTCAGCATTTCCATAGGAGGATCACTAGGTTAATCAGGTCACGTTTGGTGACAAGTGCCAGAAACGCAACTTACCCTGGCATAAGCCCCAAAGCAACTATTTTAGAGTCTGTCAACCAAACCTCCAGAGGTAGAGTAGCTTGTGTGTGTGGCTAAAAACAGGTCCATAAACAATGTGATTAGAAATCTTTCTCTTCATCTATCTCTCAGCACTGCTTTCCTCAGTTTTGACTTCATTCTTGGGCAGGCTCTTTCACATGGAGCCTTTACACAGATGCTACCTACCAAGGTGCTCCAAGCTTAGTTGGTCCTTAGAGAAAATGATCACAGTGAAAAGAATAGGACTCTTTGCCAGTAGTTCTAGCTCAGGTCCCATGGCTGACTGATAGGCCTGGCTTGAGTCGGGTGACTATTCCGGAACTAATCATTGTGATTGGAAGAATGGCATAAATATTCTGATTGGTCAGGCCAGGAATATAGTGATGGCTGAGAGTGATCGCTAAGTGAGAGTGGGTAAAATGGAAAGGGAGGGTTTCATATCCAGAGGGAAAGAGATGGGGGACACAGAAATGTCACCTGGCCACTATCCGGACTTACCTGTTCTGCCTTGGGCTGCGGCTCTCATTTTTCCCACTTCTCCCTAGGACACGTTCATGCTCACAGAAGCTATAGGGCTGTCAAGTAGTTCAGGGGCCCGTGGTAAAGGGCTGTGGCAGATTGCATTTTCCAAAGATAGTGGCAATGATGTCTACTTTCCCACATGCTCCTCTAGAACCTTGCCACACTCCCTCCCCTTGAACCTGGGTGGCCTGATGCCCAATAGAGTATATCAGAATTGACACTATGTGACATCTAAGGTTAAGGCATAACTGTGTCCTGTACTTCTGCATCTTTTGGGGTGCTCACTCTTAGAATGTAGCCACCATACTATGAGAAAGCCTGAGGAGCCCATGGAGAGGCCCATAGGGACAGGAACAGGGGCCCACAAATCTGGCTGTGGCTCAGCACCCCCCCCCTCAACAGCCAGCACCACCCCCCCCAACAGCCAGCACCAACTTGCAAGCCATATGGGTGAGCCATCCTGAAGGGGAATCCTTCAAGCCCAAATTGAGTCATCCAGCGGAGGCCACATGGAACAGAGATGAGCTTGCCTCTACCAAGTCCTGCCCAAATTGCAAATTCATGAGCAAAACAGATTCTATTGTTTTAAAACACTAAGTTGTGACATGCTTTGTTCTACAGGAACAGATAACCAATGGAAGGATCTTTACATGGATGGAGACAGGAAGCCTGAATTAATGGCATATCCACCATTCCTGATGCCTCTTTCAATCCCCTTGGGATAGTGATAAATTAGATATCACTTGGTGCAGGGAACCAAAGATGTGGAACTTATTTGGTCTGTTTTTCTCACTAGCTGTGGGACTCCACAAATGATATTCCACATCGCTAGACCTCCCCTGTGCCTCCAAATATGCAAATATGTGTCCCAGATCACGTCATATCACCAATGTAAATTATACAAAGCATGAGGAGCTTTCTGCAGAGCAGGTTCTCTACAAACAGGCCATAGATTCTAAATCCGGGGCTGCTCAAGTAGATACACTGTTTCAGTACCTGTAAGCTGCCTTTCTGGAGGCATGAATTCAGGGCATGAGCTTGCCATGTAATAACAAACACCTTGCTTGAAGGTGTTTCATCAATACATTTCAATCTAGTCAATATTAATATTAAAACCAAAGCTTGAATAAACGCAGAGCTTCTCCCAGAATGAAAGTGGGCTTGGACAATGAGTTCACCTTAAGGCAACATTACATTTAAGACCCTCACCCAACCTGGCCCCAATGGAGCCTGGACTCCGGTTTCACTAGATTTCTAGCCTGTTGTTCTAATGCAGTCATGATTCTGCTCAGACCCTTTCCTTTGAGTGGAAGTCCTTCTCTCCCCTCCCTACTCCTTCTCTAACACATCTGTTTATGCTGCATGACTCACCGGGCATTTTCTCCCCACGATACGTTCTGTGAGCCTTTCCACTTTGAACACCCACATCCCTCCCCCATGCTCCTTCATCCCCCTGCATGTCATTAGAATGCACTCTGATCCCCAATACAAGTGCCGCGCAGTGGTTGAAGTGGAATGATGATCTCACGTAACAAGTCCAGGGAGAGGTGGTCCTGGGATTGGCACAGCAGTTCAACAAAGCCCTCTAGGAATCTGGCTCTTTTTCTTCCTATCTTGTGAAACTCGGCATTTGACTTTTCATCACTGGTCTTGTCCCAGTAGAACTCTGCCTGCACTCCAAATGCCATGCCCATACGCAACCATTCTGAAGTCAAGAAGGTCACAGATCTCTCTCCAGAAGACTTCTAGCACCTCACTGACCAGATCTGGTCACACACCCACCCTTAAGCAATCCCTAGAAGTGGGAATTACACTTGGCTTGGTCCAATCATGGTCTGTCCCTTGGGACTAAGAACAGCCCACCTAAGAATGTGGTGATCACCTGAAAATTTTCAGGGCTCTATTTTTAAAAGAGGGGTGCTGGGATAGCTCTGTGGTGAGCACTTGCCTCGCAATTGTGAGGTCCAGGGTTCGATTTCTGGCCCTAGCTGGTGCAAACCTATATCCTGAACTGCGGGGCAACTGGTAACCACCAGCATGTCTTGGCGGTGAAGGTTCTCATCTCACATGCAGGAGGCCCCCAGTTCAGTTCCCACCCCATGTGGCCTCACATCCACCTGTGTGGAATGAAACCATGTCATAACTAATGAAGTACAACTATGGAGACTGCTCTGGGCCCTCCCCCTTCTCTCTCTCTCTCTTGCTCTCTCTCACTCTCACCTTCTCTCAAATAATAATAATAATAATAATAATAATAATAAAATAATAGGAAATTATTGTTGGGGATGCCAACAAGTGTTTTTTCTTCTTGGTCTGTTATCACCTAATACGATTGCTAGCTAGACTGAGTTTTTCAAGGAGAATAATGACATTTATTTATCTGTGTTCACAGCACCACATCTGTAGCCTGCCACTTTGAAGGAACTCAATAAATACATATTACCCACATGAAGACCTACTTCATTTTAGAGTAGTAGAGAAGCAAAAATGTGTCTCTCTGGCATGAGAATGACTTTAAGAGACAAACGACTCAGCAAGAACCTTTGACATCCCCCCCCCAAAGTGCCTAAAAGACTTTAAGATAGAAGCTTGTCCTGGAGAGAATGATGGTGCAGAACCACAGTGTAACATGGACTAGGTGTGGCGCACGGGAGGAACCTCACCAGGCCCTTTTGATCCAAGTCCTGCCTGTGACCCAGTGTCTCTAGATGACCCAGCAAACATCTGTTTACTAAACATTAACTCTTTCCATCTTCCTGTGAGTTGTCCCACTACCCTTAGAAGTCCCAGACCTCTGCCTCCTTCTCCTGAGTCCATATAACATATGTGTTTATCTCATTTTGCCTTACTGCCTTAGGAATTCTCATGCTTTTGTGAATTCCCTGTGTCTGTCTTCTGTCATTTTAATTATTTGACTCAAAGCAATTGGGTCAAATAATTGACCCAATTGGGACAGAGTCTTCCCATGCTGCTCCTTTCCCACAAACCCCTCATGAGTCCAGTCCTTACATTCTTACTTTCTCCTGGCTACTCAGGAGCACCCCTTGGAGGCGACTTGGTAACTGTAGTTTCTGTCTTCTCAGTGTTGCTCCCTACCCCCAACTTCTTGTGAAAGACCCCAGGTCCAGGGGTGCTGAGGGGGGCACGTTTGGTAGAACGATCTAATCATAGAATCCCATCCCGTGATAGAGACGGAGACCCAGAGCTCCTGACAGTCATGCTGCCCCACGGGGAAGAGTGGAGACGGGAGGCAGAGTGAGAGTTTGTGAACAAGGTCCTGCGGCCTCGGATCTGTGGTCTTCAGGGCTGCCCAGTTCTGACCCACTCTGCACCTGGCAAAATAGAAAATACCAAGCACTTGGAAAGAGAGAGTGGGGGAAGAGAGAGAGAGAGCACAGCTGGAAACTCATACACTCTGAGTGAGGATGTAACTTGGTACAACCACTTTGGAAAACAGTTTGATGGTCAACCAAAGCAGAAACACACGAATATCCTAACCGAGCAATTCCACACCTAGGGATATGCACCCACAGAAATGTAGACATCTATTCACCAAACAAAATGAAAAGAAATAGAAACAACCAAATGCTCATCAGCAGAGGAATGGGTACAGTCTACTGCCTATACTTACGTACAATAAATACAGTCACGTAATGGCTACGATATGTTGATGAGCATGAGCAAATTTTGTCTAAACCTCATGGTTACCTCTCATAAACATACTGGATGATCCACGCACAGAATGTTCAGAAAGTTACAAAGTTTGTCTTTTAAAGTTCTAAAGCTCATGAAGTTAGAAAGCAGGCCACACTGATGTAAGGCATTAGAAGTCGGGGTGGTCGTTACCCTTACGGACGGAGAAGAAACTAGAAGGGGATGTGAGGGGGAGTCCGGGGGCTCTCGAAATGCCTGCATCTTGATCTGGGAGCTGGTTCCTTGGGCGTGCTCACGTTGTAAAAATTAAGCAAGCTGTATCCTTGGTCATTGCATACGCTTCTCTATTTATGTCAAACATCAAGGAACATAGCCCTGAAAACTGAACACTGCCAGGTTCAGCAGTTCCACCACGTGGATCGGTGTGGAGGTGGAGCCTGTGCCTTGATCTCTCAGGAACAGTTCAGTCCTTTCCAAAAGGATTCTCTCCTTGTTGACTCCCTGTCATTCATCGCAGCAAGTTTTCCTTTCACACTGTACAGACCGCTGTGGCCGGGCCCTTTGTACGGATGCTGCTGGTTATTGGCCAGGCCAGCTCTGCTCAGCATCTCTGATTCACCCCCCTGCCCGATGCTCTGGCTACTAGAAAAACATCCCCTGGTGGACAATGGGGTGAGTTGGAAAAGGCGCAGGACTTGGAGGCAGAGAGACCATTAACACCATTGCTGTCCTTTTCGGTCAGTTGCTTACATTCTCAGAGCCTCAGCTTTCTTATCTGTGAAATGGGGTCACGGTAGGACCTAGGCCTTAGGGCAGTTGGGAGGGATGAATGGGTGAACGTGAAGCAGCCAGCTCAATGCACAGCATCATGAGCGTCCTCAGTAAATGTGAGGTTTTACTGTTGGTGGTGAGGGAGTATCTGAAATAGCGCCTTTTTTTTTTCAGAATTAATGAATGTTCTATTACAAAGAACACGAAGAGCACAGGAAAGCACCCAGAAGGGAGCAAAACTCACTCAGTCCTAAGCAGTGAATGGAATTGGCGGTAAGTCCTTTCACTCCTTTCCAGGGTATTTGTGGGGAGTTTGTGCATAAATCCCAGTCCAGAACTTCAGGTGGGCAAGACGTAGATTGTCCTGCCTTCTGGTTCAACTTTATTTCTGTTCCCCCCTCCATCCCCCGCCACCTCCACTGCAGGAACTCCTGCTCTTCAGTTCCGTCCCTCTCCTGTCCCTGGGGCTGTGATCAGATTCCTGGAGTGGGGAGGAAGTGGGGGAGGAGAAGGGGTCCAGAGGATCCGGTCCATGGATCTAGGCCTTCATCTTGCTACTCATGGCCCCTCGCTACCATCTGCAGGTTCTCTGAGGCAGATCCAGAACCTCTGCCTGGAGGGTCCCCTGGAGCGTGGGGGGTAAGCCAGGGTGTGCCCTCGAAGCTGCCTGATGGCACAGGCTCCTCCCCACATAGCAGCCCATCTCTGGGGTCAAACCCCTGAGGAATTGGCCTCTCTTCCCCTGAGTTCTTGGAGCCTCAGAAGCATCCTCCAGGCCCACACAGCCCCAGGAAGTCTTAGTCCAGTCACAGGCAGGAGTTTTTCCCAGGAACCTTTCAGAGTCTAAGGTCTCAGCCTCTTTTCCTCTCCCCCAACTCCCCAACATCCCATCCCCACCCCACCCCCATCCACCCCAGAGAACCATTTTCTTTGGTGAGGCTGGAGAAAAGTTTACCCATCATGCCTTCTGTTGTCTCAGCCCTGAGACCTTTCTGGCTTTTAAGCCCCAAACCCTGCTAACTTACCTTTCCTAGTGCTTTCTAGTTCACATCCCTTCCCTGAGGCAAGCAGCTCCAAAGAGCAGAACTTTAACAGAGAAGAGTGAGTTAGGAGGAGGTTAGCAAAGGGTAAAGGGAAATGCAGAATCAAAAACATCCCTTGATATTTTAAAGATATTGTCCACACATGCACACACACACACACACACACACACACACACACACACACACACACACATACCCCAACACACCAACCAGTACGATACAGCTTTGTGACCTATGTTTTCCACTTAGCAATGTATTATGGGCCCATCCTGGATCGCTGTGGCATTTTTATTGAGTGCATACTAGACCGTTGTACAGAGGTGCGGCTGTTTACCTGACTGTACCTAGTGTGGAGGAACCAGATTCTTTCCAAATTCCTTATTACTGTAAATATTGCAATGAACATCCTGCAGCATGCCCCTCTCAAGCTGTGGGTTCTAAAGCAACGGCAAAACCTCTCTAAGATTCAGTTTCTTGATTTGAAAAACCTTGGCAGTACCTCCTAGAATCATTGAGGGAATTCAATGAGATCCTATGTGCCAAGTACTCAACAACTACCGCCTGTTCAAGGAAGGATCATGAAGGTGATTATGATGGTGCTGACGACCACGCAGCTTCCTCCAAATTTACGTTTTCCTCACAGTAAAAACCAGAAAACAAAAATGGAGGATTAAGGGAGATGCACTTTTTCGTAGGTCTCCTGGTGAAGAATTCAATTTGCCCTTCATGCGCCCCACCTGGAGCCCCGGGGCTAGGCTGATGCCTCTCTCTCACACCTGTTGTGTGTGTTGACTGCAAAGGTCTCACAGCTGCCCCATTCTCTGGAGAATTGCCCTTGGCCTGTGGGCACCACCCCTCTGGGAAGTGCCCAGAATGCTAGTGTAGCCCTCAGGGCAGCCCACAGCCAATGGCTAGCTGATACAAGGGACAAAGGTCAGTCCCCTCATGATGGGGGACCATCCGTGCTCCATGCCTGCCCCAGGGATCGGGCTGAGACCAGAATTCAGCAGAGCCACAATCGATAAATCACATGCATGAGAATTCCTTCTAGCAAACCCATCCTGGGACACCGTCCCAGCAGCCACGTGGGGAAGCAGTCAGGTGGCAGGTCTCAGGGGTTTAATAGCAGGGTGCCCTTTAAAACTGGTTGCCCAGAGGCTGGCAGATTAGGGATGTGGTGGTGGGTGGAGTTCTCACTCCCAGAATACCTCTGTTCCCAACGGTTGCATCTCCCCAAAAACACACGTGCATAAGGTGCCCTCACCCAGCAAAGCCAGGGCCCTCTCAAAGGAGGGACAGACAGGCCACGCAATGACAAACAAGCCAGAGTTCAGAGAAGAAGAGGCACAGTTTTACTGCCTTTCACGAGGCCAAGGAAGCTGGGAAACAGAGCTGGAGGTGAGGGGGCCAGGAGTAGCAAGAGGGGTGGGCAGGCTTGAGGAGGGCGGGACGGTGGCACAGTGGTGGTTGAGACAAAGTTCAGAATGGCACCAAGGTGAAAAAGGAACGCTCTGACCCAGTTCACGTACACCCTTTTTTGACTCTGCTTGCATAGTAGAAAAATAAAATAACACAAACCACCTGGTACTGCCTTTGGGTTGATAAGCCAGTATCTTTCATCTTTCTTTTTCTTTCTCTCTCTCTCCATCGCTCTCTCTTTCTTCTTGATGACTGAAGTACCCACTCTGTGCGGCCTTCTGCTCAATCCACACTGGTAATAGTGACAAGACTTTGATGTCCTCCTCATTCAACAGAATGTTGTTTAGTTCAAAGTAAAGAACAGAGGCAATTCTTGGCTTTTAAATTATTAGCTCCCCAAGTCTTCTGTAATGATATAGTTTGACTGAAGTGTGCAGTTTATTAACTACATAAAGACGACATTATCAGAGCGGAGAAAGGCTGCAGAGCGTTTTGCCTTTCAGCCTGGCAGCGGGGGTTCTAGATACTTTGATCTCAATCAATGCTAAATGTCTTTGTGAGATAGAGAGAGAGCTGAAATTATCTTTGGCATGGCGGCAGCATCAATTATTCAAGCCCTTTTCCTTATGAATTAAAGTGTTCTTCAACTTCTACCCCACTTGTAGGTTTGGGTGGGTGGGTGTTTTTTTTTTTTTCCCTTTTATTGTTGTATTTCCAGGCAGGAAGGGCACTTGGAATAAATCTCCGAGTGTTCGCTAGTCATACTCCAGCTGACCTTTGAAAATCCACAGCCGCTCTTCCACCCTCACTCCCAGCCCTGGTCTTCTCCCAGGCGATCCCAAGGAGCTCTTCAGAGATAAGGGAGTCATTGTTTCTATTTGGCTTCATGCCAGAATGGTCAGCCGAGGCCAATGAAGTAGCCCCTTCACAAGAAGTGTTGGTCTGAAATCTGATGAAATGGAGGCATCCACAGGCTGTTAGAAACCCTCCCAGCTGCCTCCACTACTCCCTGTGCCCGGCCAAGGGAGGGTTTGATGATCAAACTGCCCTGACCATCAAGACCCAGTTCTCCTTACTATGCCCACTTTGCAGGATGGCGATTTTCAAACTGTAGCCTGAGACCTATAAGTGGGTCATCACATCCATTGAGAGGCTCATGTCCAGCAGAAGGGAAAAGAAAATATCAGAATTGATTGGATGTATTAGGCTAAGTGTGGTTTCTTGAAACTTTTGTTTCAGATGTGAGCATACTGAGTCATCATATATCATCACCACCCCCTTACCCCCAAAGAGACCCTGTGACAAGGATTTGGTGGCGGGGAGCTTATTTGGGGGAGGGGGTAATTCCAGAAAGTACTGTTAGGTAATGGGATGCATGAACAGGAAAGGAGGGAAGCCAATGAAGTGTGTGTTAGTGACTGGGTCACAACTATGGGCCACTGGAGCTCGTATCTCTGGGGATGCTCTGGGAGACCCTGTGGAACATACCTTACAGTTTTTCTACCAACCTGTGAGGGAGCCAGAACATTGGTTCACAAATTCCCATCCTCTATGGATCAAGGTCACGCCTGGCATTAGCTCCTTGGCACGTCTAGGGTACATAGACCAAGTATACCCCCATAGCCAGAAAGGAGGAGGTGATTTGGTCAAAGATTGCAGTAGTAAGGGTGAAAGGAAATATACTTTCAAATTGTAAATTAATACCCACAGTAGCTGAAACAGGTATCAAGAGCCTTAAAATTTTTCTTCCCATATAACCAAGCAATCCTACTTCTAGGAATTTTTTTGTAAGAAGCCCCCATAAAAGTGAAATCATTAGAACTATTCCATATACCCAACAAAATGGGGTTAGTTAAATAAATTATGAACAATAAATAAATCTTAAAAATAAATAAATAAATAAATAATAAATTATGCTATATCCCTAAAATTGAATATAATCCCATTATTTTAAATGATGTTGAAATGAATATACTATTATGGGAAATTTCCATGACAAAATAAGTGGAAAAAGGGTTTTAAACTGGGTGAGCAGTGTACGGAAACTCTGTACTATGTCTGAAACTTGTCTGTAAATCTAAAACTCTTCTCAAATTTAGAAGTTTATTAGCTATTTTTACAGGGAGGCATTTGCAGAACTGTCTAACTTCTAGTTGGCACACACACCTGGAAGAATATACAGTGGTTACCTCTGTGTGGTGACACTAGGGATCTTTTATCTGCTACTTTCCCCCATCCATATTGCCTATCTTTTCTATGATAAATCTGCATTGCTTTTTAAACAAGAAAAAGAAATAAAATTTATCTTAAATTATTTAAACTCTATCTTAAATATTCTTTAAGAGAAACTTAGCAAAGAGGAAACGAAGAAAGACTAGTGGCTAGAGGAAAATTGTGTCGAGGGATGGCTTAACATTTTATTTTCATTTGTATTCTGGTTATAAAATTATATAGATATCTATATATATAGATATATATTCTGATTGTGTAAAAAATATGAACATTATAAAAATATAAAAAATGTATGATCATCACACATAAACCTACTTTCCGGAAATGATCACTGGGGAGCAGGCATTCAGGTGCTCCACTGAGTTACTGTGGAACCAGTTAATTATTTCTGAATCTCCTTTTCCTGGGTCAATGTGGTTTTGCTTCTAACCCCAAGCAGAAGGTCTACCCTAGGTTACTGGAGCTGTTTTGCTCAAATGTGCAGAGAGGCAGGAGTGGCTAGACAGAATATATGTGAAGGCGCATGCAATGCTCTGGGGCATAATTTACATTCCAGAGTTCCCTTTTAAGAGGAGACTGAAGTTACCCTCCATTATGCTGAAGTCACATTCTTGCTTGGCCTTTTCCCCTTCTCTGTCCCACTTCTCCCACTCCCTGACTGGTTTCTTGTGAAAGCATTTTCATCATAAATTGCTTACTGATGAATACTCATCTCAGGGTCTGCTTTTAGGAAACCCTCTAACTATTGCTATTGATGCTTTAGTGCATCTCCTTCCATTTTTCCCCCATATATACAATAAGTGTTATATGACTCTAACACACTATACTTTATGAAATATTTACCTCTGATCTTCCCAGAAGCCAGTGCTGAGAGAGCAATGATTGGCCACATGACTCAGAGTCATGTCATCCATGGGATTTTTTTTTTTCCTTTTTAATCATGGCTGGGGAGAAACAAAGGTATTTTCTGGCATTGAGTGCAGCAAAAAAGCTGCCCTGTGGATTGTAGAGAACCACACCCTCAACAGCTTCCTGCAATGATCATAGTAATGAATTCCATACGCTGATGGCACAAAGCCAGTGGTGTGGTTGAGGGAGAGAGCTCTCTGATGCTCTGATAAAATCCAAGGATTAAATTCAGTGTGTGATCAAGGATTGCATAAGAAAATGCCTGCAGGGGCAAGATGGGTAATATAAATGATGCACCGTGTAAGAAAAGTTCCTGGATTTTGAATTGTTGTCTTTTATCTAACCCTCTTATGAAATTCTTAACTTAAAAGATTTTGGATAATTCTTTTGAGTTTCATATATTTACAATCATATTATCTACAAATAATATTTTTGTCCTTTTCCGATTCCTGTCTCAACGCTTTGCTGCATTGTTAAGAAACAGACTAAAATGATAAAGATGATAGTAAAAATAGTCATAAGTATCATCATCATACTGGTATAGGAACAGCAAAAAGATCTAATAAAATTTCTGAGAAAATATTATATGTGCAATGAATATAAGTTTAGGGAAATATACCCAAATGGCAGCTGCACTCTCTCAGGCCCTGGGCTCCAGTCTCAGCCATCTTTAACTGCACCTTCTCCTTTCCCCTGACATCACGGTGCAGGTTTGTTCAACCCCTCTGCCTGTTGTTTTCTTTCTAATCCAGCACTATCACCCTAGCACAGTCCCCTTACCTCTCCAGTCCCATGGGCATTTCACAAACCTCCTGTTCCTTCACGTCTCAGTCCATCCCAGATCCTGCCCCCAGATTGAGTTTTCTGAGGTGCAGCTCTGATCGCCCATTGTCAGGCCCAAAACCCTCCATGGCTCCCCATTGCCTATTAAATTAAGATTGTTCCCCTCAGCTAAGCTCTGGAACCAACCTGTATATAGCGTTACCTCCTCCTATCCCTTTAATCAATGCGACTCCACATGGTTCTTAAAGCTATCCCCTCTCTTCCCTCTCTAGCCTCTTTCTCTATCCTTTGTCCTGTGGTTCTTCCAACTGAAATGCTTTCCTTTTCCTCTCCCTGTCATGTGAGATCCAACCTCAACTCACCTATGAAACCCCGAAGTCATCCGTAGGGTGATTCTCCCTTCTCTGAAGCGCTGTGTTCTCTAGAGGCCATGGATCACGTTCTGCTTTGTATAATTTTAATGCCTATTTTAGTGTCCTGAAGGGGCAACTTGGAAAGTCCTTGAGGGCAGAAGCCATGCAAGCCATTCTTGTACCCCCTAGCACCAACCACACTGTAAGTCCTCATAATGGGTGTTGAATGAATCCTTAAATTACTCACATCACTGAGACATGCTGAGCCAGTCCATGGCTGTTGGTCAACCACTCTCTTCCTCAGCTCTGTAGTGAAAATCACTCACAAACCAGCTCATCTGTGCTTTCCTCTCAAGCCAAGCAGTGCATATGCATCCCTCATTCCAGACCCGTCTGACTGCTCTCTCTTCAGACCCAGATCTCTTGCCCAGAGGGCATCAAGCCAACTCCCCCAGATTAGAATCTCCGTCTCAGGGTTTAGCTAACTTCTGAGGGCTCCATGCCTGTCTTCCTGTCCCCAGCTTTCCGCTTCTGGGACAATCCCCAGGCCCAGAAGCACAGCCAAAGCTTGACCCCAAGGCAGTGTCCCCTCAGAACCAGCTCAAGAGCAAAAGAAACCCTGCCTTCCTGAGATCAAAGCTCTGTGCAGCCAGATCACCCGTGGCCTAATGCCCCGCTGCTATGGCAACATGAATTTTAAGCAGGCATCAGCGGAACCTGCCTCTTTTATTTCAACCACCCTGGAGCCAGCCTCTCCAGGGTGGGACACCTCATAATGAGGGTCCAGGGTGCACCTGAGGGACCTGAGTCATTTTCTGGGGTTGCCGGTAGCTGACATCCTGAGCACTAATATAGGGAGGGAAGGGGTCACACTTATGTCTCCAGAGATAGAATGTGAAGACAGAACCTCAATAGGGAAGCTAAAAACAGCACCTTGCGTTCCTTCCCTCCTGGAATCAGACTCTTCTGTATCTTTTGCATCCACGCAAAGATGACTGATGCATTCGTAGTACCATCACTCGGGGAGAAAAATCACATATTAAAACAACACACGGTATATTGTCACTGAGGTCATAATACAGATTCCCTCACTTCCTGTTCAACTGTACACTAGGACCACTGATGGCACCTAACACCCGACACCCAGCCAGACTGGGATGGCCCACAAGATACTTTATGTCAGCTTCTTCGGGGGTAGATGTCTCCTGCATTCTGTGTCTTCTCATTTCATATGGATACTCTCTCACCTTGTTCTTCTGCATTTTATTAAAGCTGAGTGTTCTGAGATGATTTTCCTTTGTTCCTGGCCTAGCCAACTCTATGTTCTAAAGCTTCCCGTACACTAGCCCAACACACTCACACAGAGCCACATTCTGGGGTCAACAAGACTGTCTTAAGGTTCTTTTTCACTTCAGTGCCACCTTGTACATAAAGGGAGCAAATATTCACCAAACCTTTACCAGGTATCAGACACTGATCTGAGCTTTACATGTAGATTAGCTCATCATCTGCATACCCCTGTAGGAGGCCGGGATTATCCCGATCTCAGTTTTATGGATGAGAGAACTGAGGTCTGGGGAGCTTTAATAAGATGCTCATGGCCACTCAGCTAGGGAAGTGTAAGACCCGGATCTACCTACAGTACTGTGTACTAGGCAGTGAGTGTGCCCTTACCTGTCGGGCTCTGCACCCTTTGCTAATATAGGATATTCTAGTTCTTATTTTAAACTATACTCCCCAACTAAACTATGAATCCTTGAGAGCAGGACCTAATTTTATTCATGACAGTATACCAAATGCCTAGTAAGCTCAGCGTGAAATGGATGGATAGATGGATGATGAATGGATAGGTGGGTGTGTGGGTGGATGGATGGATGGATGGATGGATAAATGGATGGATGGATGGATGGATGATGGATGGATAGGTGGGTGTGTGGGTGGATGGATGGATGGATGGATGGATAAATGGATGGATGGATGGATGGATGGATGGATGATGGATGGATAGGTGGGTGTGTGGGTGGATGGATGGATGGATGGATGGATAAATGGATGGATGGATGGATGGATGGATGGATAAATGGATGGATGGATAAATGGATGGATGGATGGATGATGGATAGATGACCATAAACCTGGCAGATAGCAGATGTATGGAGGCTGTATTTTTGAGAGGTTTTGCTTAAGTCAGCAAAAAATAAATTCAGATAAGTTTTTGTTGTGTTGGTTTTTTTCCCCCAAGGCTGCTGTTTGTTCAGATGCGTTTAGCTTATAATAAGTTTTACACCACATTAGTGGGTCTGAATGGATTCCATCGGATGGATGGATGGATGGATGGATGGATAAAGGTAGGTAGTGTAGACTCATTTGTGTGCTTAGGATGGACAGTGGAGACGCATTTCATGGCAGGGCCAGAGCCAGCATCAGTCTCATAAGACATTCACTGAGAATAAATGTCCCTGCCTACAAAGTTATATCCACAGTTTGTTGTGGTGCCTATATTTCTGAGTTTGGAGATGGATTTCCTTGAGCCAGAGGTCTCTGTTAAAATGGAGCTACAATGGAAGGGGAAATAACAAGTTGGAACAATATATATACACATACATACTGTTATGTGAACTTGTATGAAATATGAGAGAGAGCCCAAAAAAGAACAGGATTTATTTCTAATGCTTAAAAAAGAAAGGCAAAACAATATCTCTGTCCTTCTTACCCTCCCTCCCTGTGACTATACGTAATGCCACTGAATGATTAAAATTGTAAGTTTAAATCATGTTTATTTACCACAATTAAAAAAAAAAAAAAAAAAGGAAAAACCTTTTTTTACCACCAGGGCCATGTAAATAAAAACAGGCAGCTGACTGGATTTACTCAAGGGCCAAAGTTTGCCAACCTTTGTCTTATGTTATTATTAATTTCACTATGGTTTTAAACAAATGAGTCATTATGATTGTTATTATTGTGTATTACACTCCATGCTCATTTAGCTTCAACAACATGTTTACCCAACTCTTTGCTCACCATTGTCCCTGGGATCCCATTTCCTCCTTCCAGGTACAGTTTTCTTTGTACGGAAGCGCATCCTTTAGTGACTCTTTCACTGACGGCTTTGAGGAGTAAACTAGGTGATGTGGGTATAGACATTTGTTATAGTATTCATTGTACTTCTTTGTATTATTTTTAATTCCAAAATTTAAATACATTTAGCATACACACAGGAAACTATGTACATCAAAATTGATTAGAGTGTTTCTACCAGTTACGAGTGGGGAAATCACATCGCAGAATGAGGCTAGCGACGCTGTCCCCACAGCCAAGGGCAGGCTGGGAGCACTGACACCCAGCAAGAGGCTTCTTTCTCAGCGTCCCCACCTCAGTCACTGTCAGGTGTTCTAGGGCTGAGGACAGGAGGACAAAGTGCACCGGGGAGACCCAGTCCCTCCCCACAGCTCAGAGGAAAATACCTCTCGATTCCGAAGGGGAAATCCCAACCATGTCACTTTGGGGATCCCTGAGCCTCAGACTCCCTCTTCTGGTGAAGTGTGAGGAGGAACCAGAGCCCAGAGGGAGGGCTGGGCCTCTGAGGCCTCAGGGAGCAGAAGTCCCATGTCCCCACCTTCCCCTGCTCACCTACTGGGCACTCTGGGTGCCAGCAGTCTGTGGCCGGTACAGACTCCATAAAGATTCTTCTCTTTCCTAGCAAATAAGCTAGGGACAACACTGTCTCCTCTCAGGCTCCATGACTTCACAGCCTCAAGTGGGCCACCAAGGGTCCCCTCCCCACAGGACAACGAGACACCACCTTAGGACTTGGGAGATACCATTCTGCTTGAAGATTTTCCAGAGAAGGACAGTAAGCACATTCCTAAACCGTGGACAAATGTAATGGGATGCTAGAAGAGGGTGTTTTCTATGCCCATCTCGGCTGTGGCCCCGAAGGCTGAGAAGAAAACAGTAAGTACCAACCACCTGCCCAAGTTCAAATGCGTGCCTAGGCCGTGGGAAAGGCTCTAAAAAAAAAATACCCAGATCCGCCACCTCCAGAGGTGACATGATTGGATTAGGCGTGTCCTGGGCACTGAGATCCTTCATGGTTCCCCAGGGGACCCTGATGTCCCAACATGATAGAAAATCATTACACCAGTGACTTAGGAGATGAGTGGAAAAACCAGATTTAAAAAAAAAAATGGTCCCTGGACTCCACTCACCCTGGACTGCTACCTGCCTTTGGACAATTAAGTGACAGAGGCAGAAACCACATGGGTTTGGTTTCTCTGTAGGATCCCATGGGCTTAGGAGTAGAGCCCTGTGACCCTGGTATGCAAGTTCAGGGTCAAGATTCTGCTTATTTCCTGGCACACTGGCTGCTAGTAGGTGAAGGGTATGAATTGCTTTGCTTTTAATCTTATTTTAGACCAGCTTTGCAAATAAAGACATCAAATGAATTGGCCCGCTCACCTTCCAAGAAAGACCTGGCCCATTTCCCTCACTCTCTGGGAAAAAAAGTTTCCGTACCCCTAGGTGAGTGGCTCCTTGATGAGCCCAAAGGAATGGATTCAGTAGACTCTAAAGTGCAGCCCTCTTTCGGTATCAAGGCATCTGTTTTCCTGCAGGATCAGCAAGTCCAGGCTTTGGCCCAGCACCTCCCACCCTTGAGATGACGTAGCAGCCCAGTCCCTATGGGCTAAATAAGGTACGTTGTCCAAGGTTAAAGGCAAGCGAATTCAATGATCTACTAATTGAATTCTGATGCGGGGGGGGGGGGGATTAACAGGGGAGGGCAAAATGAGGGGCTTGACAAACCACTTGAATTTCTTTTCCTGTGAGGACTTCCCATGCAACTTGAAGAAATGCTTTACTTGCCACGTAACCCTTAACCCCAACCCACCGTCTAATCCAAATCCCATCCCGGCAGGACCCTTTGGAGCAATGCGTCAGGGTATAGGGCAGAAATAAATGACAAGAGGCACGGGCCCAGAGCACAGGCCTAGCATCTAGGTCAGGGTTTCTCAACAGTAGCACTGATGATAGTGGACCAGATAGTCTTCTGTTGTGTAGGGGCTGCCCAGTGCATTGTAGGATGTCACCAGCATCCTGGCCTCAACCTGCTAGATGCCCATAACACTCCCCACCCAGTCTTGACCATCAAAACTATCTCCAGAGCCCCCTGCTCAATGTTTCCTGGGGACAAAGTTCCCCCGGGTTGAGAACCACTGCTTTAGATGAATTCCATGAAGCAAGGAGTCCCAGCTGCGTCCCCAGGGCCACAGTGCCTGACACACAGTAGCTGGAGAAGAGGTGAGAGGCGAGCACCGAGGCCCGGACCTCCAGAGGCGCCTAGTGGATTGGGTAAGGTGACCAGATTTTAACATGGGTAAAGCAGGACACCATTGACCGGGGGGGAGGGGGTTCTTGATTAAAAATTGGGTCTATCTCCCGTCGTTCCCTAGCTTGTCGTGCATTCTTTCCAAAAATCGGGACTTCTTTAAAACGCCGTGGGACGTGGGACAAATTATTAAAAATCGGGACTGTCCCGCCAAAAGCGGGACGTCTGGTCACCTTAGATTGGGGCAGCAGCTGTCACGACGTGCGCTCATAAATGACTCGGGAAAGCAGCCCCACATGAACATTCCCATCCAAGAGACACTGCCAAGTTCACCATTTATCGGTGCTAAGGCAGCAAGTAACGTCCTCTGGTTCACATGCCTTCCTTCTGCCCCAAAGAGGGAGGGTCAGAGGGGAGGGGAGGAGTTGACCCCAGGGGGCCCAGACAGAGCGCTCTGCCCCATTATCGGTCCCATCTTGTCTCTCCGGCCCCCAAGAGTGATCTTAATGCACTTTGCTTCCAGAGCATGTCCGGTGGCCCCATCCAGTGGAGTCTATGGGGTCCAAGGCCCCGGCTCAGCCAGCTTTCCCCTCGGTCAGACTCTCCCAGGGACAGATGACCTCCTTTTTGATGCCCTTGTCACCCGTTGCTCCTGTCCCAGCGTCCTCCGAGTCCATCCGGTAGGTCCCACTGTCCATAGGCACATCCATTTTGATCTGGAAAAAGCTTCAGGTGCAAGAGGAAAGGAAGTGAGGAGATGCGGGAGGGACTCCAAATGGGAAGATCAAGAGACATGCTTCTCCGCAGACAGGCACACATTGGCATACATGCACACCCCCCCAGACATAGGTGCATGCACACACAGCACACTCCCCGCTGGTTCTTACTTTGTCACTCTCCTGGATTTCAGCCGTGGCAGCTGCTGGCCCACGTCCCCCAGGGGCTGCACCTTCCCGTGGGACACATGGGGACACTTGGGCGAGAGCCTGGCAAAAACCGGTGAGGCTAAGCAGCCCCGTCTCAAAAGCCTGCTGACGGACAGGGCCATGCGGGCCTTGGGCGGGGCCCGGGCCAAGGGCCGGGGCCAGGGGCCGTCGGTGGAGGCCTCTCCGCTGGGCCTTTGGCAGAAGCTGGATCTGCGGGCCTCCCCCTTCGGCTCCGACCCCAAGTTCTCCAAGTCCACCCGAATGGGCGAGGGGCAGACAGTGCTGCTGGGCCTTCGGATGAAGCGGCCGGGGGAGGGGAAGGGCTTCCTGGGAGAGCGGCAGGAAGGGGAGAAGGGGCCGGAAGGGGAGGGGGGCACGCAGGTCCCAGTGTACACAGCCAGGTGGGGGCTGGGAGCGGTGTGCTGGCCCGACTGCAAGGAAGAGAGAGCTCAGAGTGAGGGGATGGCACCAGCGAGCCCAGGGGCTGCCCTCTGCTGGCCTAGCCCCTGCCAGTGCCCACAGCGCAGGCCTGGCATGGCTGTCCTCTGGGGAGTTGGGAAGGATGCCCAAAGCCACCTAGGACAATGACACAGCCACACAGAGGCCTCCTGGCCAAGGGGCCTGCCTGTCCCCAAACCCTGGCCATGGTCCCCAGACCTGGGCACTTGCATCCCAGGACACAGACTGACCTTCTTCCAGGCCTGGGGTGCTGGGCTGTGGCCAGGCTGGATTTCCAATGGCCCCTCAACTGCAGTCCTCCCCAAGAACAATGCTTAGTACCTGCCACACACCCTCCTGTCCCTTCTCTGTCCTGGGTTCCCGCCCTGAGCCCTGCAGGCATTTGAAGTGCTCTCAGTAGAGTGCAGGAGCCAGCAGGGTCAGCCCCAGCTGGTGCCTTACTGACCCCTCCAGGCCTGAGACCACCCACCTTGACCTGAAGCCCTACCCGTGTCCACACTGACCACACCTGGGGGATGGCCCGGAGCTAGCATTTCCCCGGCCTCCTGAGGACAGGCAGGTGGCCAGGAGACAGGCTGAGTGGAATCTGGACAGGCCAGGAGAGGGAAGAAAGGAGGCTACTCATTGGAGAGAAGGAAGTGTGTCAACTTCCCTGGGCCACCGTGGTCCCCGCGCCCTGGAGCACTGGAGTAGGGGTGACAGAGAACATTAAAACCGGCGTTTTTAGGGAGGCCCTCTCTTCCCTTCACCGAGTGTGGGGCCATCGGCCTGGCAATGCCGGGCCCATTTCTGAAGCCCTCCCGTGGCCCCACGCCACGTCAAAGCCCAGCGTGGATGGGGCTGGAGGACATGCTGGTCCTTGAAGGGAAGCAGGGGGCACCCTCTGGGCACGTTAGACCAACACAACCTCCAAGAGAGAACTGGCGACAACCTCAGTAAAGAACAAACCCTCTCTGAAACAGTCACTCCCAGCCGGAGGTCGTTTGTGCTCATTTGTGTGGCAACAGCTAATTACTACAGTGACTAAATAAGGACCTGATTCGGGTATGTGTAACCCAAAGTCCTTGCTTTTCCTACTGAACTATATTGCCCTCCCCAATGCCCATGGGGTTCAGATAGGACTTGGGGTCCCTGGAGAGTGGGCTGAAACACCAAAACTAGGAAATAAACGTTGTTAAGAGGGAGAGATACATCCAAGTGCTCTTTCCTCAACTAAGTGACTGCGGACATCCCCTCCAGATTCATTCACCTGAATCCCACTTCCTCAGAATTTGTGATAAACTCCTGTTAAAACCTCTGCCTTATAGTTAGGGAAACTGGGGCTCGTGGTGATGGTGCAACTTGAGCAAGATCGTACAGCTTGTGACAAGCCAAGCCACTCCCTATATGCCCACCCGCCCAACTCTGCACCCTCTTCCCCACCCCACTGCTCCCCCAGCGCCTTCTTTTCCAGAAGGAATGACAGGAGAGGGAAGGGAGCTGGCCACTGTCCTGCTGCCCCTACCTGGCCTAAGAAGGTCATTTCCTCTGGGCAAATAACCATTAGCTCAACTGGCCCTGGACACTCTAAGCGGAATGACTTTTCTACCCTCTCCCACCATGACCTGGACCCCTCCCATAAAAGCTCGGGGCTTGCACTTGGAGACACAGCCCTCTGGCCCATGCCAGACCCACCAGTGGTGTGAAGTAGCAAAGCGGTGGCATGCAAGGCACGTGACAAAGAAATGTGACGCAACAGAGACCCAGCGAAGGAGAGCTTGGTTTGGTGCTGCTGCTTTATTAGGCAAAGGAGCCAAAAGAAGTGGGGGCAGGAGCGGGAAATGGGGCAGGTCCGTTGCCATGGAGACACAATCACAGGCCTGGGAATGAGGCAAAGCAGATGAGGCACAGAGATGTAATTCCCTTCCCTTCCCTTCCAGCAACGGGCTGAGAGTTTGAAGGAGGCGAGGAGAAGGCTGCCTTCCGGTTCACATGCAGCATGCACAGCCCCTGCAGTTCCTTCCTACTGCCCCCCAAAAGCAAGTGAGCACAGGGGCCCCATGGAGAAGAACCCACCTGCATGAGCACATCATCCCTCCCACCGGGCATCTCATTTGTCGCAGCCCAGCACAAGACCTTCCCGTTTTGGACAGACCCTTACTTCAGCCGTCAGGCTCAAGACCAAAGGACCGACCCGTCACTACACGGCTGCTATTAGTCAGCCCTCTCGTGGGCGCTGTAGACAGAGGACATGGCATCAACACCTGCCCGTCCTCCCCTCAAATGTATCCTGATGGGCCCTGGAGAGCTGGGAGGGCCACACGGCCAGGCTCTGAGAGAGCGGAGAAGTAAGATGGTTTGGATACAGCTGAGGGAACTTGCTACATAATAAAGTATAAGTCGTTGTACTAGACAACACTGATGGACACAAGAAAGCGCAAGCTTATTCTAAGACTATGACGCTTCTAGGGAGGGGGTGATGGTGATGGTGATGGTGATGATGATGGTGATGGTGATGGTGATGGTGATGATGACGATGATGGTGATGGAGATAGGATGATGGTGATGATGATGGTGATGATGACGATGATGATGGTGATGGTGATGATGGTGATGATGATAGGATGATGGTGATGATGACGATGATGATGATGGTGATGGTGATGATGACGATGATGGTGATGGAGATAGGATGATGGTGATGATGA
>PVKE010011422.1:0-40309 GCA_004027555.1 Craseonycteris thonglongyai | reverse complement strand
CCGGATCTCACTCTTCTGGTCAGTGGTCAGCAGCTGGGCTCCATCAGGACTGAAATAAGCTGGCAAGTGGAAAATCCCTGAGCTGAAGGAACCATGGACCCCCTGCTGTCCTGGCCTTCACAGGACTTCTCTTGCAGGGCACCCTCACTCCTATCCTCTATACAGGTGGAAGGGGGCGGTGAAACTGAGTTGTGAACAAAAACCTCCAACAACTCAACAGGTGATGGGGGCAGCTTGAGTCAGACAGGTTCTAAGATATCAGCTTGGCTAGTGCTATCAGGGATAAAGGTTTGACCTAGTGGCTTCTAAACTTTGGGGGAAAACCCCAGAAGTGGCAAGGTGGGCAGGGTCGCAGGATGGGTGAGGCTTGGTATGTCACACCTGAGTTGACAGGATGCCTGTGTGGCAGTGAGTAGAGGAAGCTGGATTTCCCTTTAACCTGGCGCAGGTCCCAGATTTTCACTGTTTGATCTACGGAGGCTGTGGCCAGTAACCAATCACAGCATGGGTTTAGGGCCACATGGGTCACTTTCTTTTTGTGCATTCTCAGATTCCAAAGCTGCAGAAGATATCTTGGTTCAGGTGGGGGCAGAGAATGGAGGCTGGGGGTAAGGGAGGGGGAGGGAGGGCCCGGGCTCCTGAGAACACACCTCCTTGCCGTCCATGTTAAGCAGAATCACGTGCCCCACATTGTCTCCTGTGACCACCACTCGGCTTTTGGCAGACACGTCCAGGCTGCAAAACCAGAGGCTGGAGGGAGAGACTGTGCTATAAGATTCTTGAGGACAGAGGCAAGGTCCATTTAGTCACTGTTGTAGCTCCAGTATCTAATGCATAGTAGATATGTAGTAAGTATTTGTTGAATAAATACTGTCTGGCCATAGACTGCCAGTGAGGAACACTCACACTTGTCATTCAGAAAGTGAGTATGGGGAGTGATGGGGCTCAGAAATTTGTCCAGTTATTGCAGGGCCTAGGATCCTGAGCTACTATGAGTCCCTGAAGTGGCCAGACCTCAGAGCCATAAGGCTAATACCCAGGCGAACTGACCCCTAGAGCCCTGGGTCCTGAGGAAGACTTCTTTATGGCTCTCTCCCTTCACACTCCACCTGCTGGGCCAAAGGAGATGACAAGCCCAGCAGGGACTGTCCAGTTCTGTTCCTCAGAGCTGGCTAGAAAGGAACTTCTGCCCCCTTCTGAGCATTTAGGGAAGGCAGCACACACAGCCCAGAAGCTGCCTCGCTCTTTTGCCCCTCCACTTCTTGAAGAAGAAGGGGTTTGGGATGGGGGTGCTTCAGGGATCCCAATACCCAGACAGGAGAGCTCAGATTCACACTTTTCTCTCACATCCTTGCTACACGGCCTTTTGTATCCTGTCACCTGTCCTGATTGTTCATGTATTTGTAACCCTGTAGCCCAGGATAACATCCAGGGCTAGTTAGACCTCCACACCCTCAATTCCTTAGGGTCATGTTTCTGGCTCGAAATCAAAGTGACAAGCAATTTTTAGTTTCTGCAGCCACTTGCTCTTGGGGTGTCCTAAGTGCTTAAATGAACAAGATTCTATCCATTTAAGCTTCCATAATGGAAGTGGTTTGGGTCATTACATGCCAGTAAATGTGGGAAATGAAACCTTAAGTTCCTGGTTCCTGCTCCGGGCTTTCTAGACCAATGCCATGTTAACTTGCAGAGTGAGAACCAAGGTCTCGTCTAATAGTCTAATAGAGGAATGACTTTAAGTAGAGCCGAGGCTCCAGCACCCCTCCCCAAAGCAGTAACCCACCTGCACCAGAGTAAGAGCAGCCAAAGAAAGAGTGAGAAAAAGAGGGAAGGGTGGAAAGTGGCTGACACCGTCCCCTTCCTCCCAGGTTTGGATAAAAAAAAAATGGGATGGATACTCTCACCAGAACTACACTGAGCTCCTGGAAGCCCTTTCCCCTACTACTCACTTGCAGGTGCCATAGTTGGTAAAAACTTGGAGAGTGTTGCCTTTAAAGTCTTGCAGCCTAGTTGTTCCCTCCATTGAGGAGGTGAAAAACTGGTTGGTATTTAGAGGGTTAAACTTCAGCCCAGTGATGCTCCCTCCAGCTCCAATCTAACACAAGGGAGAGAAACGCCAGTGAGTGATGATGGCTGAGGAAGAGGACCAGGCCTGGGTGCACATACTCTGTCCAAGAAAAGTGCAGTCAGGTAGCACCTGGGACCAGGCCAGCTTACGTGCCTACACACTAGGATGTTCTCCACAGTGCTCTTTATTGCTTGAGGTTTTAGTTTTATTTTTTTTAATTAACATACAGTAAATGTGGTTGTTTTTGGTATACAGTTGTATGAATTTTAAGCTCATCAAATTGTACATTTTAAATAAATATCTATAGTTTATACATCAATTATACTCAATAAAAATTTAACAAAAAAATACAATTAACTATATGAGGTAAAAGAATGTATTGTGAGGTTTATAACATATATTGATGTAAAATGTAGGACAAAGAGAAGGGAGAAAATGTAAGTTAATATAGCTGTAAGATTCTTACAATCTGTGTGAAATGGTATAATACTATTTGAAGGTTCACTGATGAGTTAGAGCTGTATATTGGAAACCCAGGAGCAAACCGCTAAAAGAGAGAAAGGAGAGAGGAAAAGAAGCATAACTAATAATCCAATAGTGGAGATAAAATGGAATCATAAAAGGTACTCAACCAAAAATAAAGGAAGAAAAAAAGAAAGTGGAACAAAGAATGGGACTAATAGAAATAGTAAGACAACAGATTTAAACCTAATCATATCAATCAATCACATTAAATGTAAATGGTCACATGCTCCAATTAAAAGCCAGTGATTATCAGGTTGGATTTAAAAAAAAATGCTGTCTACAGGAAACTCATTTTATGTATAAATACATAAAGAGTTTAAAAATAAATGGAAAAGACAATGTCCCCCCCCCAATAAATTTAATTTAAATAAATAAATAAATAGAAAAGATATACCATGCAAACATTAATCACATGAAAGCTGGAATGGCTGCATTAATATCAAACAAAGATTTCACAACAAGTAATATTACCAGGGATAAAAGGAGACATCTCAGTTCATCTCAGTTCAAAGGGAGTCAGTTCAGCAAAAGGACACCTATAAACAGTTTACAAATGCGTGAAGCAAAAGCTAAAGGAAAATAGAGCCACAATTTTATAGTTGGAGATTCTAATATTCTTTCTCAATAATTAATAAAAGACAGAAGATCAATAAGGATATAGAATGTTTGAACGACACTATCAACCAACTTAACCTAAATGATATTTAGAGAATTCACCCCAAAACAGAATATAGATTCTTTTCAAGTGTACATATAACATTCACTAAGACAGTCCATATTCTGGGCCATAAAACAAGTTTAAAATGTAAAAGGACTAGATTTCTGTTCATAACAGAATAGAACTAGAAATCAATAACAAGACCTATTTCAACAATCTCCAAATAATTGGAAATTAAGCAACATACTTTAGAATAACCCATAAAAATAACCCATTTCAAAGAAGAAATCATAAACAATTTATAAAGTAATTTGAACTGAATGAAAACAAACACAACAAAATATGTGAAATACAGTTAAAGAACACTTAGAAATTTATAGGGAAAGCCGGGATGGCTCAGCGGGTTAAGCGCTTGCTTTGAAGGACCGAGGACCGAGGATCGAATCCCGGCTCCGGCCCAGGTGGACCCACATGCTGAACTGGGGTGTGCTTCCCGAATGCGGTGAGGCCCCCAGTTCAGTAAAAAAAAAAAAGACTTTATAAAAAAAAAGTTTGTCAGCCCTGACCTAATTTTGGGGAAGCCAGGATGGCTGAGTGGGTTAGGCGCTCACTTTGCAGCGCTGGGGACGGAGGATCTAATCCCGGCCCCTGCCTGTGCGGAACCATGTGCTGAACTGGGAGCTCCCCCAGTTCAGTTCTGTCTCTGTATCTCTCTCTCTCTCTCTGTTAATAAACAATTAAAAATAAATAAATAAATATTAAAAAAAAAAGAAAAAAAAAAGAAATTTATAGCATTAAATGGTTAATTAGAAAAGAAGACGGGCATTCCACTTTTGGATGCCCCCTCTCATCAGAGAGCTTTTTTCCGTGGGCATTTCATTTTTGGATGTCCCCTCTCATTTCGAGAGCTTTTACTCCTTCCCTTTTTTAAAAATAAACTTTGCTGCTTCACCTTTAAAAAAAAAGAAAAGAAAAGAAGAAAGGTCTCAAACAGTCTAAGCTGCTTAGAAACAAGAAAAAGAAAAGCAAAATAAACCCAACTTAAGCAGAGGAAAGAAAACAGAGCAAAAATCAATGAAAAAGAAAACAGAAAAACAACAGAGAAAAATCAATGAAACTAAAATCGATAAATCTAGCAAGACTGATCAGGAAAAAAAAAAGAGAAGACACAAATGACCAATATCAAGAATGTGAGGGAGGACATCACTACCGATCTAAACAACTTTATGCCACTAAATTCAACAACTTAGATAAAATGGGCAAATTACTTGAAAAACTACCAAGATAATTCAAGAAGAAATAAATAACCTAAACTGTTCTATATCTATTAAAGAAATTGACTATATACTTAAAAACCTTCCAAAAAAGAAAACTCCAGGCCCAGATGGCTTGCCTAGCAAATCCTATGAAAAATTTAAGGAAGAAACAGTACCAATTCTACACAAATGATTCCAAAAATACAAGAGGGAACACTTTGCAACTCTTTTTATGAGGTTTGCATTATCCTGATATCATTATCAGAGGCATTTCTAAAAAGGAAATTATAGGATATTTTTAAGTGACTATTATCTGGTTTGATATGATTAAGTTAGAATATCTGATGTGACACGTAATATACAACAGATTCTAGGATAGAATATATATATAATAATCTAAGTAGAAGTATGGGTGTGTGTGTTAATTTATACACACACAAAGATGTACAAAATGGGGATTTCAGGTAATAAAATATTTACTAGACTCTTTATATTTTCCCCAGTATTCCTGTATTGTTTGAATTTCTTATGACGAGCATAGATCATTTTGATATTGAGAATAAAAGTTATCTTCATTTTGAAAATACGCATTTTCTTGCCAAGGGTCTGAAAGGCCTAAAGATCAGAGTCCAGGCCAGACGACAAAAGAAGTGACAAAATTGGGGAAGCCAGGATGGCTCAGTGGGTTGAGTGCTCGCTTTGCAGTGCCGGGGACCAGGGATCGAATCCCGGCCCTGGCCCGTGTGGACCCATGTGCTGAACTGGGGAGTTCCCCCAGTTCATTTCTCTGTCTCTGTCTCTGTCTCTCTCTGTCAAAAAAAAAAATAAAAAAAATAAAAAAAAAAGAAGTGACAAAATGAGGCACTGATGCTCCCATCACTGGTCTCAAATCAACTTTCTGCTGTATCTGGGAGTAAAAACAGACATTTCTCCAGACCACCATACCCTTCTGCTCCAGCCTAGATCCCTGCTAGTCACAAAGTTCAAATGCCCACACCAATCTCCACAAGAGTGAGGAAACTTCACTTAAATGTACATTCTAATAAAGGGTGATGTACACCAAAAGTAGCCTCAGCCTGGCACAAGTTCAAAGCTCTTCCCCTAGTACACCTTTTAGCTACTTCTTAATCTTATTACCAAATCCTGGATTCCCAGTGGGGATGGGGAGGATCTCTTCCTGCCTGAGCTTTGGTTCCAACTTCAATTTAAAGCTGCCCCTTCTGGTCCTGTCTTTCTAGCTGGGCAGGAAGCTCACTGAGCTGTCTGCAGCACTCCACCGGCTGCCTTTCTTTGGCTCCAGGCACTTGTTTCCTTCAACACCCATCTCATACCTTGAATCCTAACCTCCCAAGCCTGTCTAACCTGGCCTTTCCTGATGGATTGCTTTCCTAACCCTCTACTTAAGAGAACTCACCTTGGGTTCACTCTTGGCCTCTTTTGCTCTAAACCAGAGACAAAAAGAGGGGGCTGAAGTGGAATCCAGTTCACAGACGTGTTTTGTTTAGCTACATGAACATGCTTAATTTTATTTAGTTCTCGGACATGAAAAATCAAGACATTTTAAATTGAAACCCTTGTGCACTGTTAATACAAATATAAAATAGTGCAGCCTCTGTGCACCATTTAAACAATATGGCAGTTCCTCAAAAAATTAAAAATAGAATTACAGTATGAGCCAGCAATTCCACTTCTGGGTATATACCCAAGAAACTAAAAGCAGGGACTCAAAGAGATATTTGTATACCCCTGTTCACAGCAGCATTATTCACAATAGCTAAAAGGTGGAAGCAACCCAAGTATCCATTGACAGATGACTAGATAAGCAAAATGTGGTAGATGCATATAGAATATTAATCAGCCTGAAAAGGAAGGGAATTCTGATACATGCTATAACATGAATGCATCTTGAGGACATTATGCTACATGAAATAAGCCATTCACACAAGGATAAATATTGTATGATTCCACTTATGTGAGATACTTAGAATAGTCAAAATCAGAGACAGAAAGTAGAATGGTGGTTGTCAGGGTCTAGGATGGAGGAATGGTGAGTTAGTATTTAATGGGTACAGAGTTTCAGACTGGCAAGATGAAGACACTGGTTATACAAGAAAGTGAATTACTTAATGCCATTGAATTGTGAATTTAAAGTTGGTCAAAATGGGGGATGCCGGGATGATTCAGCAGGTTAAGTAAGCACTCTTCTTGCAGCCCCAGGGTCCAAGGATGGTATCCTAGCCCTGGCCTGTGCAGACCCATATGCTGAACTGGAGTGTGTCCCCCCAGTTCAGTTCTCACTGGGGTGAGTTTCCTATGTGGGAGGCCCCAGGCCAGTTCCTGCCCTGTGCAGCCCCGCACCCACCTGTCGAATGAAACTATGTAGAAAACTAATGATGTGCAATTATGGAGACTGCTCTGGGACCTCCCTTTCTCTTTGTCTGTCAAAAACACTAAAAATAAGTATTTTAAAATGGTAAGCATTATGTTGTGTATTTCATCACAATTTAAAAAAAACACATTTCATGTTTAAAAAAATCAGGATTTCAGGCTTCACTTGAAAAACAAAATCAGATCTGATAACCATAGGACCTATATTCTTGCATGTCAACCGCCTCGTTTATCACTGGCCCCACCACCTTACATCATTCTTTTATCTGTTTGGCTTTAGGCATGAGTTTGTGGTTCCTGTTCTAAACCCAGAACATCACTTTTCACAGTACGGCCCTCCAATGTCAAAGCCCAGCAGGGCAAGCTAAGGGTCTTCTCTTTGGTGGAACTGACCAACACCCTTACCCCTCAGTGATTAATGATGAACACTTGCACGATTAAGACCATTCTGAAAAGTTCTATGCCAAACCTTGCTCCAAACACACTGTGTCTTTTTTCCTCCTTTTCTCTCCATTTATCTAAATATTGTTCTTTCTTACTCCTCACTTATCCATGGAACCTTCTTTATTGACTAATTTCCAAGAGGTTCTTTTTTCTCTCATGTTCCGTAGCATTTAGCATCCATAATGCTAGTTATTGTGTATGTGTACATCCCATCTACCCAGTTACACTTCAAGCCCCTCATTCATTCAACAAATGTAAGGCAGTTACTCTACGCCAAACATCATTGTCTGCACTGGGGATACAGTGGTGTGCTAGCAAGGTATGGTCCCTGCCATTATGAGGCTTATTTTCAAGTGGGCTAAGTAGGTAAATAAGCAAAATATTGCAAAATACTAATAAACATTGTGGGGGGAAAGTGAAGCAAGGTAATGAGATAGGAATTGATTGGGTGGGATGGAAGCTACTTTAGACAGAGTGGTCAGGGAGAGCTCTTTGAAGAAGTGTACTGAGGGGAGTCCTGAATAAGAGGAAACCAGCCATGAGAAGACCATGGGAAAGAGCACTTCAGCCAAAGGGAGCAGCAAGTGCAAAGACCCAGTTTCAGGAACAGAAATAGCCAGTGTGGCTAAGGCATGAAAGTGAGGAAACGCCATAGTACAAGATGAGGTCAAGAGTTATGAAGGGCCTTAGATTGTATTCTATGTGGTGACTTACTAGAGGGTGAGCAATATTTTATACCTTTTAATATTTTAAGGGCAGGAACTCAATAAAGATTTGAGTATCATCACCATTTACTTGTTTGAAAATACCCACAGCTACTTTTGATCCCAATTATCTCCTTTTTACTGGATGATTTTTCATTCCTTCAGCACTTTTTCAGCACAGTTTTCTGGCACAGGGAACTGCTCACCCCTTTAATGAAGGTAGGTTTGTCCTTTATGCCAAAGTTCCAGAGCATGGTATCTCCCCCTTTGGAACCTACAGCCACTGTGCTGGGGTGAGTTGGGTGCCATGCCAAGGATGTGGCCCTTCTGTCAAAGGGGGCAGCTTTTTGGACTATCCGGTAAGAAGCCAGAGAGTGCACAAAGGACTTCTGGAGACCCTGACACAGAAAGAAAAGAATTAAGTTGAATTAAAACCTAAGTCCTAGGTAAACTGCCAATCTCTGCCTCCTCCATAGATGAGCCCTAGGGTCAAGTCCTCCCACCAAAGGGACACAAACTGCCTGGCTCTACAAGAAAACATTTGCAGTATATATGAACTAATCTTGGAGAGCAAGAGGGCAGAGTGCATTTCAGCTGGGACCTTTACAGCATAAGACTTCTACCTGGCTGAGTGCCCAGTAGGCCAGTCACCAAGGTGGGGTGATCTGACCACTGATAACCCACTGAACCAACCCAGCATCTAATTTTGGAGCATCCAGTTGTAAAAAGGCATCATGCAAACCCTTGAGCACTTCAGGCAGGAAATTCCTCACCTGCTGTAGTGATGGCCAAGCAGTTTTGCCCAGCTTATGGTGATGAAGGGCCCTGACGATGTTCCTGCATGGTGGAGGGACCCGCAGGCTAGACAACCCCGCCCAAAGGCAGTCTGAGTCAAATCTGCTAGAACCTGCCAAGTAGAACACATATTTTCCTCTCTGATCTCACTCAAGAAAGGTTCTTCTGCCGAAATCTCAGAAAGAAACCCTTGTTGTTTCCTTCGGCATAGCCAAAATCTCTCCACCTCCTAAGACCTTTCCATAGTCTGCTCAGTCTCACCCAGTACAAGAAATATTGAGTAGGGATTCAGCCCCATCTCCAAAATAGTAATTCTGAAGTGAAACTAAATACGATTCTGCAGAGTTCCTAAAACACAGAAGAATAACAGTATACGCAGAGCTTTTCCCAGTTTGGGTTAGCAAATTCATAAGGTTGGCTGACAATGTTAAAACTGCATATAAATGCACAATGAAAAGATTTTAGGACAGCACAAAAGTGACTGGGGAAAAGTAAGGTATCTTTAAACCCTCTATTAAAATTATGTAGAGATGACCAGTGTTGGCCCCAAATCCAATCTGTTCGCCTGAAAACCAGCAGGATACAGAGAACCTGGCATGGCTCTAAATTAACTACCGGTAAGCTACTTTTGGAGAGGTAGAGCAGCCAGTTAGACTGAGAATAAAGAAACTCTGGGTTACCAAAATGTATTTGAGGAGCTGATGATCTCTATGAATCTGGCCTCTTGATAACCAATTATTTCTTTTCGTAGACAAAAACACTTTAACAACCCCCTGCTCCAGTGTTTTGCATTTCCCCACATTCCTTACAGCCTTGGGTACTATCCTCAACAAACCTGAGAATGTGTTTTCTAAGGAAAGAAAATTCAGGGCTTCCACAGCTGAAACAAAGGGCATAAAGCTGATAACCGTGACTGTTGAAATTCTGTACCCACACCACTAGGCAAGGTAGAATTATTTTAAGTAGTCCTCGGTGTGTAAAAATCCTGGTACAAACAAGGAATTTGAAAAATCTGTTGTGTCTGATGTAATGGAGCTCAACTGCCTCTTGGGTCACCTGAAGGAGGTTAAGCCCAAACTCTAGGGTGTCAAAAGCCCTGCAGACAAACTGCACAGCTTGAGGCATCTGAAATTTGGGACAGCCTCAGGAACCCAGACGCACCCATCCCCCACTCCAGCCTCCTGCGTGAGAACCCAAATGGCGGAATTACTAAAGCAGCAGGCGCAGGCAGTACCGGGGCCCTTCAAACAGAGCTTCTTGGCCTCGGGATCCTGCTCCCCGGGGCTTCTGCTCCTCTTGCTCTTGGGGCGCACAGCCACCTCGGGGGGCTTCCGGGTTTCTGGGCGTTTTCTGGGTGCCATCGCGTCCTCCTTGCGAAAGGGTTCTATACCCTATGCCGAGATTATAGAGGAAAGATTGAGAAACCTCTAGGGAGAAAAAAGGCGGAGACCAAGGAACGGGTCCAACTTCCCGCCAAACAAGACAACTTCCCGCCAAACAGGCTCCAGGTTTCCAAACTGGCTTCTAGTCCCGGCACCGCCCCTCTGGAAGAGGCCCCGCCTCTCTCGGAAAGGCGGGGTGCGCGCGGAGAGATGGGAAATGTGTGAAGGGTGGAGTTCTTGGGCTCCCTAGAGAAACGGGATATCGCCTACTATATGTTGGCCCTAAACCAGTCCAAAGTCAGCTGACCTGCCAGAAATAAAGATGGCAGTCAGTGCTAAGCCATCCAGCTTGAAGCCTCTTCAGACGCGACGCTGCCAGGCTTCAGGGAGGAAACCGGATACCAATCAAGGCTTCGGCTCCCAATCAAGGCTTCGGCTCCGCCCCCTCTGTCTTTTAATTGGTGATTACGCCAGCATGGGCTTTGGGATTGGCTGGCCCTTACAGCTGGTGGGAGGTGGCTTCGTGGAAAGCTAGCCACTTCCCTGTGGTGGAAACCCGAGTCCTTCCCGCCTGGAAACTGCAATCGGTGTAGAGTACTTATATCTCTACAGTTTAGTGGAATCTCATTTCTGTGGAGAGTAGTTAAACTCGCAGCTTTTAACTAAGTTTTCCCCCAAATCTGCTGAATGTCCGCCGAGGGAGCTGACTAGGGCAATCATGGGTTAGAGGCTGTGCGTGCTAACCCGGCTTAGAGATCTTGTGCCCTGACTTCTGCCAAACGCCAAGGCAATGAACCTCAGGTGAGGCTGCGCTGTCTCGCCTGGCCCAACAGGAGTTTGGATGCACCCCATATTCTACGAAGAGCCAGGCAGGGCCAGGCAGGAGCTGGTGTTAGTCGGGGGCTGCTGGGCCTTTTCTTTTCTCTTTTTTTTTAATATACTTATCTTTTTTTATATTTATTTATTTATTTATTTATTTTTGACAGCGAGAGACAGAGAGAGACAGAGAGAGACAGAGAGAACTGAACTGGGGGAGCTCCCAATTCAGCATATGGTTCCGCACGGGCCGGGACCGGGACCGGGACTCGATCCTCCGACCCCGGCGCTGCAAAGTGAGCGCTTAACCCACTGAGCCATCCCGGCTTCCCCTGGGCCTTTTCTTCCAGTCGCTAAGCCCTATGCTAGGAGCTTTGGTAGAGTGAGAGGGGAAAAAAACGTATTAACGGTAAAGTGCACTCAAGGACAGATGAGGATGAAAGACATTTCAAAATATAGCTGTTGGAAAGAAATGAATGCTCCATAAGAAAAATTTGAATATTTGATGGGAAGGCAGGCTGGTGGCTTCTCCCCTGCTGTTGGTAGCTGTGTTTTCAGAGCTGTATTACAAAAGCAAGTTGAGCCCCCTTTACTGAGACCTGCCATTCGTTTCACCTCAGCAGGGTGCTCATTTCCGGGTGATACTGAAATATAAGAAATGCCCCTTAAAAGGTTTACAACCTACGGAGAAGAAAAGAAAAATGTGACACAAATCAAACAACTCAACATAGAACATGACTGAGTTCTAAATTGTGGCATGCCAACGAAGACTTACATGCATTCAGAAAAGGTAATGGAATGGAAGAAGAAGTATTTAAGAAAGCACAGGGAAATTGAGATTTCATGGAGTTAGCTGGGGGAAGGAGAAGAGCATCCTAGGTGGAGAAACAGCTTGATAAAAGTTGGGAATGGGTGTAGGTTATAAGAAGCAGGTGCTGGCATCTGGGAGCTGGCCTGGAGTACTGTTTATTAGTCGGGCTTGGTGTTCTGTCAGAAAAACAATTTCACAAAACAACATCAGACAGGACCACTGTGAACACGATAGATAAACACAAAAACATGATCACTCATGTCTGAACACAACCAAAAGTATGAACATTGTTCAAAAGACAAAAATGATCGGACATCCCCATACTACGAGGTCTGACAATTAAGGTTAGGAATTATCTTAGAAAAAGTGCTACATACCTCATTGCTGAGTATCACTATGGTTACTTTCAAAGAATTCCCCTTGGGAAGCTATGCACCAATGCCAGAGCCACCCTTCAAAGCAATTTTGGAACTTTCTGGAATGGCCATCAGAGCCATCATATTACCCTGGATGTTCTTGAATGTCATAAAAATGTCTTCCTTTTCAATATTTCCTTTGTCTTCTGGTAAAGAAAAAAGTCATTGGGGGCCACATCAGGTGAGTAGGGAGGGTATTCCAATAGTTATTTGTTTACTGGCTAAAAACTCCCTCACAGCCAGTGCCATATGAGCTGGTGCATTGTTGTGATGCAAGAGCCATGAGTTGGTGGCAAAAAGTTCAGGTCATTTTTGTCCACTTTTTCATGCATACAGCCTTTTCAGCACTTCCAAATAGTCAACTTGATTGTCCACTTGGTACAAATTCATAATGAACAATCCCTCTGATATGAAAAAAGGTTAGCAACATTGTTTTGACTCTTGATTTGGATTGATGGAACTTTTTTGGTCCTGAAGAACTGGTTGGCTTCCATTGTGCACTTTGACACTTTGTTTCAGAGTTGTGTTGGTACACTCATGTTTCATCACCAGTGATAATATGGCCCAAACATTGTCTTGACTCTCCAAAAAGACTTGGCAAACTTCGACTCTCCTTTGCTTTTGCTCATCAATGAGCTCCTTCAGGACCATTTTTGCACACACCTTTCTCATGCCAAGATTTTTTTTTTTAATATTTTATTTATTTATTTATTTATTTATTTATTTATTTATTTTGACAGAGAGAGAGAGAGATACAGAGGCAGAGACAGAGAGAACTGAACTGGGGGAGCTCCAAGTTCAGCATATGGTTCCGCACGGGCTGGGGCTGGGATTCAATCCCCGGTCACTGGTGCTACAAAGTGAGCGCTTAACCCACTGAGCCATCCCGGCTTCCCCATCATGCCAAGATTTTCAGTTAAGATTTTCCTAACTGTTTCTCTATCAATGTTTACTTGGTCTGCTATGCTTCTCACAATCAGCTGATGAATTTGACATACAATTCAACGAAGTTTTGCAATGTTGTTGTCAGTTCTGCTCCTTAGTGGTCACCCTTACCTCTCTTCATCAGTGACGGCATTCTCTCAGAAAAACATTTAATCGATTTGTGCACTTCTGTTTTCTTCATGGCATTATCCCTATCAACTTGGATTAACAAGTCCCTGATTTCACTTCCACTCTTGCCAAGTTTAACAAATTTATTGTTTGTTCTTTGCTCTAATTCAAGCTCTGACATTCTTGTTAATGACACATCAAAACACAACAATAATGAACGCCACTCAGCAAGACACTGCCACATGTCAACATGAATGCAGCTATGAGACACTGATACCAAGGTTATGAAATCTTACAGAGCTGTTTGCACAGTGCTACCAATGCAAGCACATGATAGCAAGTTCTCTAACTTAATTGTCAGATCACGTATGCTGGCTAATATGAATGACTGTGGCTTCTTTAGCTTTGCTTGATTCCTCCCACCTTTTAGATAGGATTTATCAATACCCAATCATACAATTACTCCCATTTCCTGATAGCCTCCAATCTAGAGCAAAGCCCCACTTCTGTGAACCTTTATCCAAATCATATAACATCAGCCAACCCTGTAAATTCTTTCTAATACCTTCTTACAGAGATGCCCTACCATACCCTCATGGTATGCATTCTCTGTTGCAATGAGCAATAAACTCAAAGTTTAAATGTGTATAGAAGTGTCCCTAATGGCGTTTGGCTTGGAGGAACTGACGTTTATGAATAGGGAAGTAGACAGCTTGGAGATGAGAAAATTGATTACACTGAGGATCTGTGCAAAGTAAGGCCAAATAATGGAGGAGGTTGAATGACAGGCAGATTAATTCAAATTTCATTCATTCTACTGACATTGATCAAAAACCTACTCTATTCTTGGCACTATTCCAGTCAAAGAGAATGATGAAATGAAAAATGCTCTTTACCCCCAGGGAGTGTGCCTTTTAATAGATCACTAAACCTACAGCTACCATAGAGTCTGAGAAACTTAGTGAGCGAGAAAGCATTGGGTCTGATGGGGTGGGGACACAGAAAAAGGACCCTTTAACTCAGCTTAGAATGGGATAAAGAAGGGACAGTATCGAGGAAGTCTTCCCAGAGAAGGGAACACTTAAACTGAATCCTGAGAGATTGAGGTGGGGGAGAGTGGGAGAGTAATTCAGGCAGAGGGAATAAGAAATGGAAAAGCAGGGAGGCGATAGCCATGATGGTTTAATGAGTAAAGGAAAATGTCCCACTTAATGCCAGGTTTCCCCAGAATCTGTTTTTAGGATTGGGGAGTTTTCCATGGTGGATTAAGCAGAGTGCATGTGACCAGTGGAAACCTGCCTCACACAGGCCAGTAAAGTGCTTTCTTTCAAGTTGTGCTTTGGGCATTCTTACAGTGGGTTTTGCTGCATTTCACTATAAAATAACTGCTTAGGGGCTTGATGTTCATCTGTTCCCATCTGATGAACCATCAGGGACGGGGTGGACAAAAGCATTTAATACATATTTTTTGCTGCTGCTAATCTGATAATGAGGTGAATGGTGCAACATTGTTCTCCTTTCATGCCATAGAGAGGCCATGCCATGAAACCCTGTATATAGATATTTTGGTCCTATCTGTGGCACTACCTTTGAGATAAAGCATCACAAGGCAGTTCATTCATAAGCTGCTGGTAATAGCAAATCAAGGTCTCGTGTTCACATTGGAAGCTGGGCAGACCACAAACATGACCCTAAATAACGCCAGTTTCTTTGGTGTGCAAAACAATATGTGGCTTAGGTGTTTTCTGGAACAAATAACATAACACAGTGGGAAGAATATTATTCTTAGACAATGGGATCTTGGATTCATCGCTTCACTTTTATTTTTAAGATTTATTTTATTGTTTTTGACAGAAACAGAGAGACACACACACAGAAAAGGGGGAGGGCCGAGAACAGTCTCCATAGTTTTATGTCATCAGTTTTCAACATGGTTTCGGTCAGCACAGCGGGGGAACTGGGCTGGGGGCCTCCTGGGACGCACACCCCTGGAGCCAGGGGCCAAACCAGCGGCTGAGAACTGAACTGGGGGCCTCCTGCATGGGAAGCACACCCCAGATCAGCATATGGTTCCTCATGGTCCTGGCTGGGATTCCATCCTTGGTTCCCCGGGCTGCAAAGTGAGTGCTTAACCTGCTGAGATATCCCGACTTCCTCCCTTCTTTTCACGTTTTTATGCCTAAGTATCTTCATAAAATTAATGGGCGGGGGGACTGCGTGGTCTCAGATCTCTTCTAGCTTTAAAATCTGTGAGCCTGTGACTTGCTGTTAAAGCCGTGGAAACCAGTGAGTGTTTTGAACTCTGGCCTCCCTCTGGGAAGTTTCCATCGAGTAGGAATAATTTTCCTGGTGCAGGCTGATACATGACTCGGATTCTGATCAGGCTCTCTATGGATCCAAACACTCTACTGAGTCTGCAAAACCATCTATAATCCACACAATGGTGTGTGTTGGCTTGCCACACACCATTACTGCATCCAGTGGTTTGCAAATGACAGTCTCAAGGATTTTGCCAATTTTGCAGGGAACTAAAATTTAAATTCCTCCTAAAGGATTGGAAACAGACTGAATACATTATCCAGAGTCCTTGTTGCTTGGCATCTCCAATATATATTTAAATACCCAAACATGAGTACATTCATAATAATGCTAAACGAAGGCGTGGTTCCCACTGTCTGGAAATAGCATTCATTTAAAAAAATACAATTTTGAATAGCTTTGGAAGTGTCAGACAGCTGTACAAATACCAAAACAAAAAACAAACAAACAAAAAAAACCCAAAAACCAAAACACCTTCTGTCTTTACTGTGGCGGATGAGGCACCGTCCCCACGCTACATCAACATCCCGTCATGAAATACTGCAGGTACAAAATGCCAGGAAACTTCTCTAGGCAGCCAGATTTTCAGGGCAGTTGCCAGAGTGCTAAAATAATATATGTGAAAGTACTTTGCAAACTGTAACGTGTTCTACAAATAGGAGTTGTTTCAGAGTCTCGGAGTGATATGTGATTTAAGATCAGGTCTGATAAAGGTGGTGAAGAAGCTCTTTGCTGTTCTCAAGAATTCTCAGGAGTCAGCTGTGGTGGAAAGAGTGGGGACCAGAGAATCAGAAACCAGGGGTTTGAGTGCTGGCAGTGCCTTCTCCTCACGCTTCTGATGCCAACCAAGACTGCAAAAATCCGAAGTGGCGGAAATAAAAGTGTTCTTTCTCTCTGTGTGACAGCCGAGCCAGTTCCCTGGGAGCGGGTGAGTCACATGCTAGTGGGGCTGGGAGAACTACATTTGCATTCCTTTACATTCCCGTCTTCCCACTCCCCTCTCCACTACCCTGCTTTGGCTCCTGTCCTTACTATGACATGGTAACTCCAGGAACATGTAACAAAAAACCTTGCCCAAGGAACTCCTACAGGTTGTCCTTGTAGGAAGGCAGAGAGCTGCCTGGGTAACTGTGGTTCTTCTCGGTGAAGCCAGGAGCCTGGTGGGGGAGGTATCTTGGTACAACTCTATAGCCATCCTCCCCAACACCCCAGACTCTGAGTGGGCATCCTCCTGCCATGCTGACTGTACATGACTCTTTGTGCTTGACTATCTCTGTGTCAGAAGGCTCCAGAATCTGAGAGTTTGGTAATAATTATTGGCAGTCGAAAAGACCAAGCCACATTTGTGTTGGCAGTCTTTAGGCTTCTGATCCATTCTGCAAAGAGACACATTTGTGAAACTGGATGAAGAGAAACTGAAAAGCAGACTCCTTTTTAAGTTCAAGAAATTCTTTTTGGGGGGAAGCCGGGATGGCTCAGTGGGTTAGGTGCTCACTTTGCAGCCCTGGGGACCGAGGATCGAATCCCGGCCCCACCCCGTGTGGACCCATGTGCTGAACTGAGGAGTGCCCCCAGTTCAGTTCTCACCGGGGCAAGACCCCGGCCCAGTCCCTGCCCTGTGCAGCCCCGCCCACCTGTGGAATGAAACTATGTGGAAAAACCGATGATGTGCAATTATGGAGACTGTTCTGGGCCCTCCCCCTTCTCTCTGTCTCTGGCTCTGTATCTCTGTCTCTCTGTCAAAAACAATAAATAAATCTTTAAAAAAAAAAAAAAAAAAGAAATTCTTTTTGGGGAAGCCGGGATGGCTCAGTGGGTTAAGAGCTTGCTTTGTAGCCCTGGGGACCAAGAATTGAATCCTGGCCCTGGCCCTTGTGGACCCATATGCTGAATTGGGGTGTGCTTCCCATACGGGAGGCACCCAGTTCAGTTCTCGCCCCCTCCCCGGTTCAGCCCCTGGCTTGAGGGGTATGCCTCCCATGAGGGAGGCCCCCTAGCCCAGTTTCCGCCCTGTGTAGCTCCAGCCCACCTGTGTGGAACAAAACCATGTCGAAAACTGATGATGTACAACTATGGAGACTGCTCTGGGCCCTCCCCCTTCTCTCTGTCTCTTTCTGTCGTCTGTCAAAAACAATAAAATAAATCTTTAAAACAACAAAAAAGTTATTTTTAGCAGATTTTCAAGGCCACCTCTAGTTGAATGGTGGTGGTCCCTGAAAAGATGATATTCACACTCTAATCCCCAGAACCTGTGAATGTTACCTTATTTAGAAATAAAGGATCTTCGTAGCTCTAGTTCAGGATTTTAAGATAAGGAGCTCATCCTGGATTATCTGAGTAGGCTCTAAATCCAGTGGAGAGTGTCCTTTTAAGAGCAAGGCAGAGGGAGATGAGACACAGACACAGAGAGACAGACTCACAGAGAAGATAATGTGAAGACAGAGGCAGCGATTGGAGTGATATGGCCAAAACCTTAGGGATGCCAAAGATTACCAGGCTGCTGGCAGCCACCAAAAGCTAGAAGAGCAAGTAAAGACTATCCTCTAGAGCCTGGGGAGGGAGTGTGGCCCTGCTGACACTGTAATTTTGGATTTCTGGCCTTCAGAACTGTAAGAGAAGTGAGTTCAGTCGTTTTAAGCCACCCAGTCTGTGGTCATTTGTTACAGCAGCCCTAGGAAACTAATACACCCGTCTCTGCCGTGGATGCTCGAGCATGACAGTGGGAAAATCCCTCACAGGTGTTGGAGTCAGATAGCACACACATTCCCACCTCCTAGCTGTGTCCTTGAGCTGATAGCACCTCTGTGAGTCTGTTTTCCGGGAAGGATGATTCCTACCGGGTAGGTTTGTGGAGGGGCTCTGGTGACTCGGCACTGAGTAGAATGCCTGTTATACCCCTGACACTGCACACACACACACTCCCTGCTCCTCCTTCATCTGGCCCTGCCTCACCTCAGGCACAGAGCTCCCATTCCGAGGTTGAGTTGCATGGTTTCTGTACCTTCCCCAGGTGTGGGGGCTCATCCATGATCACGACACATCCACTTGGACATTCCTTCAGTATCTCACACCCAAGGTGTCCAAGAGAGAAGTCTTGATCTTCCTTTCTTCTCTTGCCTCTTTCATATTTCCCCCTATCTCAGTGAGTGGCACTTCAAGCTTAAACCCTGAGTGTCGTTTTTACTTCATTTGTTTTAATTTATTTTTATCTTTTAACTTTGCATTTTGAAGAAACCTCAGATTTACAAAGAGTTGCAAAAAGGTTACGAAGAATTTCAGTGTACTCTTCCCTAATTCTTCACATGTAACATCATCTATAACCACAATACAATGATCAAGATGAGGAAGCTAGCACTAATACGGCTATTATTATTAATCTACCAACTTTATGAAAATTTTGTCAAGTGCCCTACTAATGTCTTACTCTGATCCCAATTCCAGTCCAAGATCACAGGCTGGGAGTCATTTTGAAATCCACATGTAACCCATCAGGAAGTTCTACTGTTTTTTTCCTCCAAATACTTCTTCAGTCCACGCACTGAGCAACTTCATGGCTACCACCCTAGAAAAGCCCACTCTGGTCTTGTACCTGGATGACTGTGGCAACCTTCTAATTGGTCTTCTTGCTTTTTATCCCCCTCTAATCCAGGGGTCAGCACAGTTTTGGAGTAAAGAGCCTGATAGTAAATATGTCAGGCTTCGTGGGCTATACAATCTCTATTGCAACTATTCAACTCTGCCAATGCCGTGCAAAAGCAGCCATCAACAATTTGTAAACAAATGAACATGGCTGTGCTCCAATAAAATTTTATTTGTAGATGCTGTAACCACCACCAATCAAAAAATATTATTCTTTTGATTTTTTCAATAATTTAAATAAAAATGTAAAAACCATCCTTAGGTTGTAGGCAGTCCTGGCCAGTTTGCTGATCCCTTGCTCTAATCCGAGTTTGTCCAACCTGCGGCCTGTAGGCTGCATGTGGCCCAGGATGGCTTTGAATGTGGCCCAACACAAATCTGTAAACTTTTATTTTTTTTTAAGCTCATTAGCTATTGTTAGTGTTAGTGTATTTTATGTGTGACCCAAGACAATTCTTCTTCCAATGTGTCCCAGGGAAGCCACAAGGTTGGACACCCTGCTCTAATCCATTCCTCACACAGCATCCAGAAAGACATTCAGGTATCTCTTCTGCTTAAATTCTGCACTCAGAATAAAACAAAGACTAGTGTCTGGAGACTGCCTGCCTCTTTCCTCATCCTGGACCTTTCACCCTCTCATTCAATGTGCCTTACCCATAACTACCCTTCTTTCCCAGAAGGTCTAGTTTTGGTTTCAGGGCCTTTGGACACATCAGTTCTCCCACCTGGAAGGTTCTCTCCTAGGTTCCCACTTTAGCTGGATAACTTCTGTTTGTCTTTTGGGTTTGGGGAGCCTTATTGGCTAGAGCAGCTTAAAATTCCTAGAGAGGTCTTCTCTGACACCCCTCCCCATTAAAATTATGCTCCCCCTATTCTCTCATGTCTTTTTAGTGTTTTGTTTCCCACACAACAGCTACCACAATTGGTAATTATGTATCAGGCCTTAATTTGATTTTAGTGAAAGACTCCCTAAAGTCAGGGACCAAACACCCGGCATGGAGTCTGGTATAGTGGGTGTTCCCTGAAAGTCAGCTAACTGAATTGATTCTCCACGAGAGCTCCTCTTTCACCAGCAAGGACCCCAGGGGGCTCCAGGGAAGGGCCCCAATGAACCAGGTCAGGTTCCCCGAACAGGATCCCATTGCCCTATTGAGCTGACACCTGGGACTATGCAGTGGGAAGTCACTGGAAGATTCCAAAGAATCTGCTCAGGGCAAATTCCTGATCCTGGAGAAGCTTTCCTTAAAGGCCCCACACAGAAACCTGCTCTGCATTTTCACTGTAATGCCATCCATCTGCCCTTCCTGCTCTCCAACCCAGAAACAGCCTCCCTCATTGACGTTAGTTAACCCCTCTCAAAAACTCTGGGGTTGCCTGAAATCTTAAAAACCACAGCCATTCAATTAGAATATTCTACACAGGTACCTGGCAGGAATGCTGGGGGTAGTGTCCGGAGGCCATGGAGAGAAACAGCAGTCTTCAGCCCTTTGCCTGCTCTAATCTATCTCCTGCAAGGCTGCTAGAGTTACCTTTTAAAAGGATAAATCTGATCTAGTCGTTCTTATCCATACTTCTCATTCATTGCCTGAAGGATAGTTTAAATTCCTTAGCCCACCTTGCAAAATCTTCACCATTCAGTCCCAACCTATCCTTCCAGCCTTGTCTTCCATTTGCCTCCATTCCATCCTGAACTCAATATTCTAGATATTCTAGACTGGATTATTCAATACGGCCACTTGTGGCTGTTAAAATTTTAATCAAAGTTAGATTAAATTTAAAATTTAGTTTCTTAATCTCACTAGCCACATTTCAAATGCTCAATAGCTTTGGAACGGTTCCATTATTGCAGAAAATTCTATTTGGATGACACTGTTTTAGACAATAAGGTCCACTCATCATCTCCTAAGAAGACTCCTTATTTTAATTATGCAGTTTACACACAAGTACATTCTCACTGTTAATTTTCTAATATTACAAAAATCTGCTTTATCAATTCTAGACCTTTCCCTAGCGATAACCACCAAAATCAGTTTGGTGTATATTCTGGATATTTTGTATGTTCTACACTCTGCTTTTTTCATTCAACAGTGTCTGGGAGGTCTTCATATAAGAACAAATCTCTCTCTGCCTTGTGTTTTAGTTACTGCAGAGTAATGAACTTTAGGTTATTTAACCATTGTCCTCCTATGTGGACATTTGCTTCCAGTTTTTCTTTATTGCAAACAATATCATACGCAAACATTTTTGTATGTTTTTCTGCACTTGTACACATATTTTTCTAGGGTAGGTACCCAAAAGTGGAATTGCTGGGTCACCAAGTCATATCCTAACACCTCTGGGACTTGGCACACCCTGGTGCTCCCGCCCAGAATGCGTCTCCAAATGACTAATTCCTGCTCATCAAGACCAATCAAGTATCATCGGCTTGTGAAAGGCTGTCTCTTCTGCCTCTTTTCCCATAGTATCTGTGTCCACACTGTATCATTATTGTACACTTAGGGCTCTGCCTCATTTATCTCTGTATGCCCAACACCCAGCATGGCACTTAGCATAGAGCAAAAAATCCAAATGTTTCCTTGACTGGATGAATGAATGAATAAATAAATAAACAAGCAAAGGCACAGTGGTTAGGACATTCCAGAAGTTCAAGGTGAATGAGTGTGTGAGTGTTGTGAGCTTGGGCTTTGGACCAATCTACCACCTGGTGCCCTGAGCCAAGCCACCTCTCTAGGTTTCTGTCTATCCAGCCCTGTGACCTTGGGCACCTCATATTGAACTCTCTTTTGGCTGGGTACCCCACTGATAGAGCAGTGTGTGAAGGGGCAGCTGGAAGTGGGCTTCCCAAGGGCAGCTTTGTCTTCTTTCACCTTTGAAGCAGCTTGGTATGCTCTGAATTTTGGTTTATTTTTTCATCCTCTGGTACCTTAGGGGCAATTAAGATCAGCTGCAACATTTCTGCTTTCCGCTTCCAGACTGAATCCAAGGGAAGCCAGACGTTTTCCACCAGGCAGCCAGTCTTGTGGTCTGATGAACAGCCCTGTTTTCTGAGTCTTCTCTGTTACCTGACTTCCCAGATCCGAGCCTGGTGTGAAGCCTTTAGTTTTAATTGGCTTTTAATAGATGGGTCCTGCAATTAATTTCATTCTTGGGTTATCACACTTTCTGTTTAGGTGCCTACAAGCCCTAAGGCACTTGGTGGGATGTTAACTGATTTTAAATAAAACACTGTGGCTGTCATTAGACATGACCCCAGCTCCTCTCATTTGTAGTTGTTTTACAGTCATTAATTAGCTGGGGCACATGGCCCATCTGAGAGGTCAGCCTCGTCACCTGTTATGTTTTATGGAGGTAGGAACAGAGGGACTTATCCAAGTCCCAGCAGAGAGTGGGTGTTGAAACTGGTTTCAGAAGTACATCCTGCTGGGTACACACCCTGTGAGAGTCAAGGCAAGGATCCACTACTCGGTATGATTTGCCAAGTGGCTAGAGGCCCCAGGCCAAGGTGGCCTGTCCTGGGTGCCTCACAGGCATCTTGGGGAGGCAATTGCCCCTTCCTTGCCACAAGAACTGCAGAGCAAGTCCGCCCTATGCAGCTAATACTACCACCTGAAATTACCTCCATTCATCCTCTTCAGGTTTTTTCCATTTTATGAGTAGATTTATCTGCATAAAGAATGCGTCAGTGATTCCTCTCGGATTTAGAAACAACATAAAATTGCTATTTTTAAAGCTGCTGTTTAAAAATCCGCGCACACATGCTCACACTCCTCAGGGAGTGTGCGTGTATCTTGGGAGTGGGGTGCAGGGGGTGGGGAGGAAGAGTACGTGCTGGAAAGAGAACAGCGTGACCCTCGACTTCCCAGAGCGCAGCACCATGCCCCTGAGGGCGCACTCCTCCGAGCGCGCCGCGGGCTCCACCACACGGGGCGAATTTGCACCATGTGGACCGTCGGAGCGCCCAGGGCATCCGACGCCGCCGGCCCGCGCCCCTCTCGCCTGCCAGGCAGAAGGCATGGCCGCCGGGTCACCGGCCCAGGAGCGAGCGGGAGGGGCGGGGAGGCCGAGCAGGTGGCGATTAGGTCAGCTTCGGAACATTCTTGGACCGCTCCAGTGGATATAAATAACATACGGGCAGGCTCCGAAAAATCTCGAGGTGGGGGTAAGGGGGTGAGGAAGAAGGGACTTATTTAGGGTGGGGTGGCATCGTAGCGATCTGGAAAAACCCATCAAAGCTTGTGACTGACAAAGGGAGTGGAGGGGCGAAGGGCTGAGTAGTGGCACAGAATCTGGGAACAAGGACACGGGGAGGAGCTCAGGCCATTTTGCCCCACCCCCACCGCGTGTCCGTCCCAGGCCTCGGAATTCGCCCGGGATCGGCAGGCAGGGCGTTGGAGTCCCGGCTCTGCTGGACTGTAGATCTTGTGCAAGCTACTGAAGGCTCTGAGCCTTAGTTTCCGCATCTGTACAATGGGAACTCTTAGCGCTTACAAGCGGAAGGTTGTAAGCCACGCCGGAGCTAACTTCTAAGAAATCTGTGATGAGCAAAAAATGTAAGGCACTGTAGCCCCCAGGCCTCCCTCCAAGGGGTGTCCATGCAGGCCCGACCCCTTCCCGCTTCCACCGGTCTCCCAAATTCTACAAAGGCCGGGTAGGGGCAAAGCTGCAATCGGACTCCCTGCAGCGGCGCGGCGCCACCCTGGGGAGCCGGCCCTGGCACTTCTCACGCTGGAGCCGCCACTCAGGGTGGCTCGCGCCCGGGAGGCGCCGGCCGCCGCGATGCCTGCAGCCCCTGCGCCCGCGGATGGCTGGTGGGGTTGGGGCCGGGGCGGCGAGGGAGGGCGGGGCCGGGGGCTGGGCTTCCCGGGGGAGGGCCGGGCGCGCTCCGGGAGGCGGCGGCCCCGGCCCGGGAGCGTCAGGACTCGGGCAGGAGCGTGGCCGGACCCCCACTAGGCAAGGCGCGCGGGGAAGACGCGGTGAGTGCTGCCGGGTCGGAGACCGCGGGGAAGCGGCGGCGAGAGCGCCGGCTCGAGCCCACCCTCTCCTCCCTTTCACTCCTGAAGTTTGCAATGGGACGGACTCCCACCCCAGGAGCCCTCGGCCACCTCGCTCTGCGCGAGGACGCGAAGAGCTGCCGCCGAACCGAGGGGGTGTCTCAACTGCGGCGCAGCGCACCCTCCGATTCCCCAGACCGGCCGGGGGGAGGGGTGCGTCGCAGCGGGAGGGCCACACCATCTCCTGGGGCCTCTTTAAGGTCCCCGGAGCGCCCTGGGGCCCCCAAAAGGGCCTTCGCTCCCCGGCGACCTTTTGCCCTTTGCGAAGAATCCGAATTCCTGGGGCCGTTGTCCTGGGCCACCGTCTGGAGTCCACGGCAGGGCCCCCTGCCCTCAGCGGTGATCGGCGGGCCCCACCCCCGCCGAGACCGTGTTCAACAAGTTTGGCCAAGAAGCCCTAGAGCCTCCATGGCTAGGCCTGGCCGGGCAGCTCTGTGTGGGCTCCACCGGCTCCGATGTGGGCTGCGCCCCGAAGGCCAGAGGGGCCGGTCCAAGGGCGCCGTCCATAAGGGTTGAGACCAGTGCCCAGCAGCCCCTGGGCTCCAAGGTTCGGTGTGGAGGCTCCGGGTTTGGAATGCGTCATCAGAGAGCAGGCACCTCGGCCGGCAGGTCGGGTTTCCAAAAGTGCCCCTTTGTTATGCCCCTCCCTGGTCCTGCCTCCTCCCCTTTCCCTGAGCCACCCCCTCCCCCGGCCTCCCGGGCGCTGGTTTCAGACGCTCTAGCTTAGGTGCCCCTCTCTGGACTAGTCTGCCGCCACCTCCTGGGCCTGCACATGCTAGGGCTGCCGGCCCACCGGGAGGAGCCTCTGGGAGAAGAGGCCCTTGGGTGCAGCCTGTGACTCAGGACAGAAGATGGGCAGGGCAGGGTGGCTGTGCTTGCTCCCAGGGGCATGCCCCCCATCGTCTGGGAAGGGTGGGGGCAGGTCTGGGCAGGGGTTACCTACCGGCCTGAAGTAGGGAGAGTGGGGTCTTCTCTGAACCCCAGGACTCCCCGTCTTGGCCCAGGCAGCAGCGGGGAGACCCTGCCAAGCCCTGTAGGGCCCAGTAGGTAGGAGCTGGCTCTGGGCTGGGCAGCATTCACTATTTGCTTTCTGAGCTCTTGTGGGTGTTCTGGGGACAGATCTGGGTCTCTGTTGAGGTCAGGCGGCACAGGGTCCTGGTCCTCAACAGGGGCCAAGGCGCAAGGCCCATGCCTACAGCTAGATCAAGCCAGGGCCGTGGGGCCTGGCTGTGCCTGGGGCTTGGGCTTGTTTGCTCTGGGAGGCCGGAGGGAGCAGTGCCAGCCCTGTACACACAGCCTGCTCTGTTCTGGGGCTGGAGAGAGGGAATGGGTGGGGGGCAGCTCTCCTGGGACGGGAGCCGGAGTGTGCAGGCTGCTGGAGCAGGCAGGGGCCAGAGCCTCTGGATGCCTGACCAGGACAGCTCCGAAGGTCCTGTGATTTACAGCCGCGGCTCTGGTTCCTTCCATCTGGTTGGCAAGTCCTTTCTGGACAAATGGGACAGACTCAAGAGGAAGCAATGTGAAGGGTGAAGGACTGGTGGGACCAGCTGCTCTGTGCACAGACACCTTCACTGCAGGCCTGAGCTCTCCCTCCTGTTAGCTTAGAGGTGGTGGTACCCTCGGGCCAACCTTTCTCATAGCTGCGATAGCCAGTAGGTTTCCTGGTCTTCAGGGGGATGTCGTTTGTTTTTTCATTCAACTACTAACACTCCAGTGCCTGGAGGAACCCAAATTGGACCCTCAGGAAGTCTCTGTCAATGACTGGGGACTGATCCTGTCCTGTCAGTTACAACCTGGTGGGATTTATACTCTGCCTGAGGGGGTCATAGGGGCTGTGAGAATGGAGATGAAAGAATAGGGGGGTGACTGGAGGACATGTCTCAACTTGAGTTTTGAAGAATAGGTAGAGGTTCGTCAGTGTGGAGGGGAGGACTGTGAGGGAGCCCTTCTTTGGGGGCAGCAGGCACACTCTGTCCTCACTGGGCCTGGTGGTGTCCCTTGGGCTTCACTCAGAGGAGGAAGTGACTTCCTTTTAGGGGCTTGAGCCAGTCATGGGGACAGCTGAGACCCTGCACAGAGGCAGAAGGGGAGTGGCTGCGTGCCACTGTGACCTTTAGCCCCTGGGGTGGTGACTCTGGGGTTGGAATCTGCCTTGCCCTCTGCGATTCTGGAAAGCACTCATAACTGGCTGGTCACCTGTCTCGTTCCCTCAGGCTGTCCCAGACTCTGGGCTTTTTGAGGGCAAGGCTGAGTTGTTCATTACCCACAGAGCCCCGTGGGACCTCCGTGGATGCTGTGGAACAGGATGGGTGTCTCCTTGTGACTGGCAGGCCCCTCACATTGCTTGTTTGTTGCCTGGTTTCAGGGTCACACCGGCCCTGGCACAAAACCAGACCAGAAGGCGGAATTTCCATCTTAGGAGGGAGTTCAGGCTTCCTTAGGAGGGGGCAGTAAAATGCACTTGTTCAGGCTTCTTGGCCAAGATTGGACTCGGGCCTCCTGGCCCCCAGTCTGCTCTTCCGAGCCCAGAGTTAATGGGGTGTGGCTGGGCACCCTCCGACCTGGCCTGGGCTGGAAAAGGGCTGCCTTGTTCAAGGGAAGGCAGCAGGGCTCCAGCTCAGTAGGTGTCCTCCCATCTGTAGTCAGGGGAGTGGGGCCCTCTGCCCACCACCCAACCCTGCCTGCCATTTAATCCCCAGCTGGATCGAGTGACCCGCCTGGCGTTCTCCTGGCTGGAATCTGGCGCTTCTGACAGCAGTTGCTATATCGGGGGAGCTGGGCACCGCCCTGGATACTCTAGGCTGCCACCCTCACCCCCTGCTTAGCTCTCATTAGCTTCAAGGCAGAGTCACAGTGGCAGCTTTGAGAGTTGGACACCCGGGTCCCTGAAGTGATCTCTAGGCTCCAGGTACATAGGGTGAGGTGGGGTGGGGGAAGGGCAGACCCAGGGTGAGCAGAGGAGCTTTGGAGCTGCCATGCTTGTCCCTATGCTGGCCCTGTCTGGGGACTTTCAGACCCCTGCCTGCTCCTCGGGTGGTGGGGTGGCAGTGGGGCCAAAGTCTAGGGATAGAAGAGGCTCTTTTCCTATTTCCCAAAGCATATGTCTGGCTTCCCTGCCCTGTGTGCTCCACAGCCCCAATCTGCCACCATTCCGTGCTGCGGGGACACCATGGCTCCAGAGGAAGACGCTGGAGGGGAGGCCCTAGAGGGCAGTTTCTGGGAGGTGAGCAGCTGGGTCCCAGGTTTGGGGGTGGCACTGAAATGCCCACCCCCCTCCGAACCCAGTCACCTGTCCAGGGGAGTCGCCTAGCTGTCAGCCCTAGCCCTCCAGGGGGCTTCTCCCTGGCCACACCGCCCTTTCCCTGTATGCCCCAGGCCGGCAACTACAGGCGGACAGTGCAGCGGGTGGAGGATGGGCATCGGCTGTGTGGGGACTTGGTCAGCTGTTTCCAGGAGCGCGCCCGCATCGAGAAGGCCTATGCCCAGCAGCTGGCCGACTGGGCCCGCAAGTGGCGGGGCGCCGTGGAGAAGGGTGAGCCAACGTTCAGGCATAGTGGGGAGCAAAGGGCCACCAGGGTGGGGAGACCAGCTTCTTTTTGCACCTCTTGTGGGAAGATTAAGGTTTTCACATCTGCCTTCCCTTTAAACTAGCGGTGCCCAAACTTTTGGCTTCCCTGGGCCACCACACATAAAATATACTAACACTAACGATAGCTGATGAGCTAAGTGATTTGCCTAAAGCCGCACAGCTAGGAATACCTGAAGCTTGAACCAGGCCTTCTGACTCGGGAGCTTGGGATCTTTCCACCCTAAGCTGCCTTCCTCTTGGACAGATACTGGTTCTTCCCTCTGAAGCAACAGACTGTACTGTATGCCACAGACCTATGTTTGAATCTCAACTCCACTTGTAGTAGGTGTAATGCTTTGGGCAATTAACTTCCTTTCTCTGGACCACCATTTTTTCCACTTGTTAAATGCTGCTGATGATACTGTCTTCATGGTGGTGGATGAGGCAAGGGCTCAGTGCGATCTGGTATGGCAAGGCACAGAGTAGGTATTCAGTAAGCAGCAGCCAACATCACGGTTGTTCATCTTTGTGTCGCCCCTCTTTACCTGGCCCCCAGAAGAGCACCCAGTGAGAGGGGGTGGGCTCATTTCCAGTGGCATCCCTGGCCTGGCCCAAGCCCCATCCCTTCCTGCAGGCCCCCAGTATGGCACGCTAGAGAAGGCCTGGCATGCCTTCTTCACGGCGGCTGAGCGGCTAAGTGCATTGCACTTGGAGGTACGGGAGAAGCTGCAGGGGCAGGACAGCGAGCGAGTGCGTGCTTGGCAGCGGGGGGCCTTCCACCGGCCAGTGCTGGGCGGCTTCCGCGAGAGCCGGGCTGCCGAGGACAGCTTCCGTAAGGCCCAGAAGCCCTGGCTAAAGAGGCTGAAGGAGGTGAGTCTGGCAGGGATGGGCATCGGAGGCACCCCCTTTCCTGAGTCTGCCTGGGCCTAGAGAGGGCTAGGGTGTGGTGTGCAGGGTCCAGAGGTATCCCTGTGTGTGCCAGGTTGAGGCTTCCAAGAAGAGCTACCATGGCGCCCGGAAGGAGGAGAAGACGGCCCAGACGCGGGAGAGCCATGCGAAGGCAGACAGCGCGGTCTCCCAGGAACAGCTGCGCAAGCTGCAGGAGCGGGTGGAACGCTGCACCAGGGAGGCGGAGAAGGTACCCGCCAGCCCAGCTCAGCTTCCTGGGTGCCTTTCCCAGTCCCTGGCTCTCTTACGGCTCTTGTCCTCACCTGTCACTCTCTCTCCAGATTATCGTTTAAAGGGGGAACCTGAGGAAACATGATGCTTTACCCGGGGAAAGACATGCTGTAATTTTAGGCATTGGGATGGTTTTAGTCGTCCCAACTCCCTTCCTTTCTCAGTGTACCACCTGGGACACTGTCTCACGTCGCCTGCTCTGCCGGAGTGCCCTGCCCTCCAGCTCGGCATGTCCAGCTCCTCCCATTCTCTGAGGTGCTGCCCAGTTTCCACCTCTTCTATGTAGGAACTCTTTTCTGATTTCTCCCACCCCTCCTCATTGGTTGACCTCATCTCCTCCTCTCCCCATCTCACTCTCACTTGCCAGTCTCGGAAAGCTGCTGTACCTGAATGTCACCTCTCTTGTTAGGCTGCTGGGATCCTAGGGGCTGGGTCTTCTGACTGATTGCCCCCAGTGCCTCGCCCAAGGTCTAGTCCATGGTAGGCATGCAGTAAATACTAGCAGAGTCCTGAGTGGGAGGAGGTCTCATCCTCACAAGGCCCCCTCCTCATCTCCCACCCAGGTGAAAACCCAGTATGAACAGACACTGGCAGAGCTGCATCGCTACACCCCACGCTACATGGAGGACATGGAGCAGGCCTTTGAGACCTGCCAAGCTGCTGAACGCCAGCGGCTTCTCTTCTTCAAAGATATGCTGCTCACCTTACACCAGCACCTCGATCTCTCCAGCAGTGAGAGGTATGTCCTGGGGGGTGGGCGTGGAGACCTGGGGTAAAGTTGGGCCTCTTCCATCTCCCCTGGGCTCTGGCTGAGCTTCATGAGATTGAGGGGTGCAGGCCCAGGGCTTCCTAGTCTGAAGGTTGTGCCTCCGGCCACAGGTTCCATGAGCTTCACAGAGACCTGCATCAGGGTATTGAGGCAGCCAGTGATGAAGAGGATCTGCGCTGGTGGCGCAGCACCCATGGGCCTGGCATGGCCATGAACTGGCCACAGTTTGAGGTACATGTTCCAGGTGGGGCTGGGAGATGGGGTGGGCTCCCACGGGCTTTAGCCTGGACCTCAGGAGCAGGGCTAGGACTTGCAGTGAAGTAGGTAAAGGTGATCTGGATGGCCTTGGCTGACACCAGGGCTTGCAGCCCAGCCTGACCCTAAGCACTGTCTTCATAGGAGTGGTCCTTGGACACACAAAGGACGATCAGCCGGAAGGAGAAGGGTGGCCGGAGCCCTGATGAAGTTACTCTGACTAGCATCGTACCCACAAGGGATGGCGCTGTGCCCCTGCCTCAGTCCCTGGGGACTCCAGGGTGAGAGCCAGGAACCTGGCTGTGGGAAGGAAATAGCTCTGCCCCCTGCCCTGCCCTCCTTTCCTCTTGCCTTCATTCCCTTCACACCTGAAAGTGGTTTGCAAATTTGTGTCAGAGACCTTAGGACCCACTTAGTTGCTGTAATGTCAGTTTGCATGGTGGCTTAGATTTGCCAGGCGTTGCCCATGTTCCTTGTCACCCACTGCTCATGTCAGCAGTGTGTGGCAGGAGGAGCACCTGAGTTCACAAGCATGTGTGGCTGAGGTCAGACTAGAATCTGAAAGATTTCCCCACCTGCCTCTCCCAGGATTCCTCCAGGGGGTGAGCCCTTGTCCTGGGTCCAAGGCTCTCTTGCTCAAGGTGTTCCTGTGCCCTGAGCCTGACCCCTTCTGCCTTCCCTTTTCAGTGGTGGGCAGGAGGAGGAGTGGTCAGATGAGGAGAGTCCCCGGAAGGCTGCCACTGGGGTGCGGGTGCGAGCACTCTATGACTACGCTGGCCAGGAAGCTGATGAGCTGAGCTTCCGAGCAGGTACCCTGGGGCCCCTTTTCTGTTCCTTTCCAGGCTTCAGTCTCCCCTACCCCTTTACCAACCGGAGCAGGAAAAGGGAAGCCAGACACCCACTTCTCAAAGTCCAGGTCTGACTCATAAGGTTGCTCTGGGTCCAGCCTGCAGGAGTCAGTGTCTGCTCTGAGCTCTCACCTGTTTCTCAAAACCACCAGCTGGGGCCTGACTGCTGTATTCAGGGTCTTGGGTGGGGTGGCTAGCTGACTTTGACCTCCCTCTGACTGAGCCATGTGTCCTTCCTTAGCTGGATTCTCTGGGTTGGTGCCCATTCCCCATCAGTCCTTGACCCAATTGCAAGAATGGGGCTGGGCCAGGGCAATTGGCAATGACCATTCCTCTTTCCCCCAGGGGAGGAGCTGCTGAAGATGAGTGAGGAGGATGAGCAGGGCTGGTGCCAGGGCCAGCTACAGAGTGGACGCATTGGCCTGTACCCTGCCAATTACGTGGAGTGTGTGGGCGCCTGACCGCCCCTACAGCCCTTCTGCAACGTTCCTCTGCCCAGAGCCAGAGCCCAGCTTCTGGACAGCTGGGCCTGAGAGCCCTGAACTGTGGTGCCCCTGCTGCCTCTCTGTCCCTTGAGGATGGAGAAGTCCTGGGACTCAGGGAGGGGACGGTCACATGTCTAGGAAGGGATTGGTAGGGAAGGAAGGGCCAACTGAGTCTAGGCTGAGGCTGAGGGGGAGGTGAGGAGGTTACAGAAGGGCTCATGGGTACCTGGGCCTCCCCAGGAATACTTTGGTTACCCTAGGATCATGGACCCAGTTCCTGGTCAGTTTAGGGGTTCCTGGGGTGGGCTTGGGGTGAGTGTAGTTCTGGGCTAGCAGCGCTCTTTTGAGGTTTGTTCTAGTGTGTATTAAACTTAAAAAAAAAAAAATGCATTGTCAGGCTTGTGTGCAATTTTTTTTGATATTCCGCCCATGCCAAACTGCAGAGGACACATGGGGAGAGGCACCAAGGGGAGGAGGTCCATGGGCCTAGAGAATATTATGGGGGCGGGAGTTGGGTAAAGGTTTGCCAGATGGTACCTGCTCTGGAACTTCGGGACCCTAACCTGGGTGGGTGGGACTCGAGATCAAGGTCTTGGTGTAAGCTGGTGGGACCCTGAGTGCTTGGTAGGGTTGTTAATCATCACTCGTCCTTTGGGAACTGCAAAGAGCTGAGGCTAAGGTCGCCGGCCTTGCAGCCCACGACTTCTGGGAGGCGGCCTCACCTTGTGGAGTAGCACTCCGGTAGAGCTCGGGGGGCTAGCGAGCTGTCTCGCTATACTGGCTGTGGATTGGCCTCCGAGTGGCGCGGCGTGGATTCGAGGAACTATTGTGGAGCCCAGGCTGCTGACGGCTGCGTCTGTTCCGCCAGATGCTCATTGGTCCAGCTCAGGACAAATCGCCCCACCCCTCTGCTGGCAAGGGCGTGGCTGAAGTCAACCGTCTAACCCCGCCTTCTCGGCCGCGGATTGGCCCAAGACGGGGCCAGTCGGCCGCGCTGGTGTCTGGGAAGGAGAGAAAATGGCGGTGGAGCCGAGTAAGACCGAGATCCAGACTCTTTTTAAGAGGCTTCGCGCAATTCCGACCAACAAAGTGCGTGAGCGGGAAGTGCGGGGGTCTGGCGCCGGCCGAGAGGAACTCTGCCAGCTCCCCTGGGGCATGAGGGAGGAAGAGGGACGGACGGGGGCTGTTTTCCTGGTGTCAGCGCCCGGCCTGGGCTCTGGGCCCCTGATCGTTCGCTCATTGCCTCTTCTACCTAGGCCTGCTTCGACTGTGGCGCCAAGAATCCGAGTTGGGCCAGCATCACGTACGGTGTTTTCTTGTGCATTGACTGCTCTGGGGTCCACCGCTCCCTGGGCGTCCATCTCAGCTTCATCAGGTGGGGTCTCCTTGCGGCTGCTGTGTTTCTACCCGGCCGGAGCTGTGCTCAGCCAGGGAGAGTGGCTGCCTCGACTTGCACGGTCCTGAATTCGATGCTGGGAAACTTCCCGGCGGGGTCCGGTAGCCTCCCACGGGAGGGGACAGCTTGTGTGGGTCCCTTGTCATATAGGCAGTTCGTCTACGCATCTGGGTCGAACAAAACTTCCTTCTTTCCTGGCGGTCAAACTTGACTCTCCGAGCGTTAGTTTCGGGGGAAAAGCTAGCAGCATTGACCTTTTTGTTGCTGATATATTCGTGGAATATATCTGAAGTGAGACTGTGATTGTCCTTATGGGCAAAGCCAAACCCAAGGTTGAGTGCCTGAGAATTCGGCCTTCTTTCAGACCTGGAAAATAATTAGTACCCTTTTGACTAGATGATGAAGAGCAGAGCTTTCATGGACAGCATAGAGTGGAGGAAGTAGGGAGGTGACTCATTAATGTTTCCTGGGCGCCCACTGCAGCCCTAGGCCAAACGACAGGGAAGCATCTGCTGGTATCTGCTGGTAGGTGACACGCAGCCCTTGCACACAGGTCCACAGAGTTGGATTCCAACTGGAACTGGTTCCAGCTGAGGTGTATGCAGGTCGGCGGGAATGCCAATGCGGTAAAGCTCTTTCTTACCATCCTCCCTGCCCCTACTCTTCTGCCTGGGTACTAACTTAGGATGACTTCCTAGTAGGCCCTCTCAGTTTCTCTGTTGAGAGGATTCTCTGGTCTATAGCAACATTGTGCACTGTTCTCTAACCTTGGAAATTGGTCACTTCTCTCAGAGGGGCTTCAGATTCAAACTAAACTGGACAGATGTTTTTGGGGAAAGGCCAAGGGAATTGGGGCCTCTGCAGTCATCCAGATCTTGTGGGCCTGGATCAAGGATGGGCAGAGCGGATAAGGCATGCTGTCCTCAGGTAGTCAGGGCTGAGCTTTCGTCAGTCATCTCAGAAGATGGGAGGCTGTTTTCTGCGGGAATTTCTGAGAAACTACCTCTTATGAAAAACGGGTATCAGAAAAGAAAAACGGGTGTCAATAGAATATATCATCCTGTATAAATAATAACTGGGCTTCTTTTGCTTTGGGGAGAATTCCCTGTAGCACACTCCCCTCTCTTCTTCATTCTTCAGACAGCTTTCTTCCGCCAACATGGATGCACAGCCAATGATGCCAACACCAAATATAACAGCCGGGCTGCGCAGATGTACCGGGAAAAGATCCGGCAGCTGGGGAGTGCGGCCCTGGCTAGGCATGGCACTGATGTAAGTGTCTGGCCCCAAGGGCTGAGGTAGTGAGGTGAGTGGGACTTTTCAGAGCCCTGTGTTTTAAGGGTGTTTTCTCCCTTCTAGCTTTGGATAGACAATATGAGTGCTGCTTCTAGTCACTCCCCGGAGAAGAAGGACTCAGATTTCTTCACGGAACACACTCAAGTGAGTGCCCACAAGGAATGTTTCCCACGGTTGTTTCTGACAGGTGGTTTACCTACCAAGGCCAAGGCCCTCTGCGATAACAGGCTTGGATTCCATTAGCCTTGGTGTGATACCTCAGACAGGAAAGGTCCGGGGCCACCTGCTGGGTAGGCCCTAGGTGTTTCCTTCTCCCATGAGTAGGGGTGTAATGTGGCTCTCCTTAGGACAGATCCCCTGTAAACTGAAGTGGTAAGGAGGGGGAGGAGAGTCTTCTTGAAGGCTCAAGAAGTGTTAGGAGCTCCAAACAACTTTTCCTGGATTCTTCCCTTATAAGGAAAGGCACTGTGGGAGCAGTGGAAGGATTTCCTCTCCAGCAACCCACCATGGGAGGAAGATTCTCTTCTACTGGCATTGGGTACTGAAGCCAGACTCTCAGTTTGAATCCCTGCTCCTCCACTTGGCATTTCTAAGGTGTTGTCCAAGTCACTTAACCTGTCGAAACCCCAGTCTTTACAACAGAGATGTATCTACTTCACAGGATTTGTTGTGATGATTAAATGTGTTTATGTGTGAAAAGCTCTTACACTTGTGCCTGGCACATAGTAAATGCCCAGTACTTGTTAGTTGTTATGAAATTAGGGGGATGGGCTCTGGCTCTAAGTAAATAGTGGAGGGGTAGAAGTGGCTGCTAGTTTCTTTTCTTCCATAGTGAATAGCAACTATGCTTTTACTTGCTAATCTCCAGTTTCCTTTCCTCATGGGCTTAGAGTAGGGTCTTGCATCCACAGAGTACTTGTAGGTTCTCAGTGCTCTCTGCCAGCAGGAGGGGCTCACTGGGGCTTCTGTGATCTGGCCTCCTTTCTAGCCTCCAGCCTGGAATGCACCAGCCACAAATCCAGCAGAGACTCTGCAGCCAGCTCCTCTGGTGGAGGGCAGTGGACTGGCACGTGAGTTGAGTCCAGGTCCCCACCGAGTGCCCTGGTCCTGGCAGAGGACATGGGGCTGGAAATGGAACACCTGGTCAAGGGAATAGGAGTTGGGGTGGGGTGGTCCTCCTATATCTCTTAAGTGGGCTGGGATTCATTTCAGTTCCTTGGAGGAAGTGGCAGACATTCTTTTTATCTTTTGGTGGCTTCAGCAAGCTGAGGAAAGCCACTGCCCCTACTCTTGTCCCATCCCTTCTCTTAAGGGGAGGTCATGCATAGGAAGCTTTGAGCCTTATACCTAACTCCCACCGTTGTATCCACAGAGCCGGAGCATGGCCCCAACACAGACCTGCTTGGCACCTCACCCAAAGCCCCTCTGGGTCAGTATGATAGCTGGCAGATGTGAGGTGACTGGGACAGGGTGGGCCTTGAGAGTTCTTTTCAGATCTGCTGCTGCCTGGTCATATGGACTCAGGCTGCTGGAGACTGAGCATCTTAACTTCCTGGAGTGGGGACTGGGGTTGAATTCATGGCTGCAACATCAACTGTAAGGACTTTGAGCCAGGCCCTTTGAATTGGTGAATCTGGGTGGGCTGTTTCTGCCTCTGAGTGTGGGGAGGCCAGCACAAGACTGAGGTCTGGGCAGAATCGGCATGGCTGGTCCATTTCATGGGATAGGGTGGACAGCTATGAGCTGCTCATGGCTGGAGGCAACATTGTCATTTCTCAGCCATTCCCTGGCCTTTGCACCCTTTTCTACTCTTCATGTCCTTCAGACTTGGTTCAAGGTGAATATCCATTTGCTGACCTCAGTTGTTCTATTGACTTTTGGAGATTGGGGCAGGAAGCCAACAGAATGAATGTCAAAATGACCCTACAAGAAGGCTAACAAGGCTTGATCTAAAGCAAGGCTCTGTAGAGGACTCTTGGGAATAACTTTGGCCTCTGGGCTTGGAAGCTATATGGAGGCTCTGAGGTGGGCCCTTTGTTAGCCACAAGTCTGTTTCTCTCCAGAGTCCATGTATCTGTCACCTAAAGGGGTCCTGCCTGCCAGAGGTAACCAGCCAATAGCTGCTTGGGAGCCTGGCTCCTTGCACACCAGCTCCCTGCTTTAGGAACTGAGGCTGATGTTTGGCATCTGCCCCTGCCTGGCTACCTTCATATTAGTTCAGGGACTTAGACTGTCCCTGGTGCTTCAGGTCTAATAATTCTTTCATTCTGCTGGGAGTTAGTAACCTCCCCTCATTGTGTCTGTTTTTGGCTTGGACTGTCCTGACACCATTGGTTAGAACCGGTAGTGGCAGCTTTGCCTTCCCTGCTTGAAGCTGCTGTTTTTAGAAGCTCTTGCCAGGAAACTGCATCATGTGGACTGAGCTGCTGCCCTGACCTCCCCTTTGTCTTCACACCTGCCCCACCTGCTTTCTCCTATAGAATTGAAAACCTCCCTCATTGGCAAGAAGAAGCCAGCAGCGGCTAAGAAAGGGGTAGGTGTGGGGAGGCAATGTGGTGGAGTGGTTAGGAGCCAGAGTCAGACTGCCAGGGTTTACCCCTTGACCCTAGCACTTACTGGCTATATGATTTTGGCAGAGGTACTCAGCTCGTCTGGACCTTAACCTATGCAAGGGCTGTCAGGATACCTGTCTTCAGGGGGCTTGTGGGAGGAGGCATGCTTGGCAAATGGGGCCCTGGAGAGTATCAGCTTCTGTTATCAGGCCCCGAGGCTTCACCTCATGCCCAGCTCTAGCAGAGCCCCTGCTCTCCCTTCACTGTGCTGACTGGGCTCCTTCCTGTCCTTTACCCTGAGCTTTAAGAAGGAACCCTTTCCTGTGGGTATAGCTAGAGGACTCTTCCTTGCCTGGGAGGGAACAGAAGACATTGTGGTTGGCAAGGCCCTCATCATGTGCTTCTCCTCCCAGCTGGGTGCCAAGAAAGGCCTAGGGGCCCAGAAGGTGAGCAGCCAGAGCTTCAACGAGATTGAGCGACAGGCCCAGGTGGCCGAGAAGCTCCGTGAGCAGCAGGTGGCTGATGCCAAGAAGCAGGCTGAGGAGTCCATGTGAGTATTTGCCAGAGGGGCCTCGGCTCCTGCCGAGTTGGGTAGGTAGGTGGGATAGGTCAGGATGGGTGCTGGCCTCTGACTTGTTTGTTCCCTCCAAGGGTTGCCTCCATGCGTCTGGCCTACCAGGAGCTCCAGATTGACCGGAAGAAGGAGGAGAAGAAGCTACAGAATCTGGAAGGGAAGAAGCGAGAGCAGGCAGAGAGGTTGGGCATGGGCTTGGTATCCCGAAGGTGAGGCTCCTCTTTGGGACGTGGCAGGGAAATGCCATTGCTCTGGGAACCAGTGTAGGTTCCAACTAGCAGTTTGGGGTTCTAGGCTTAGTCTTCCTCTGAGGCTGAATAGATGATTTTGCTTATTAAAGCACTTAGTAGAGTGCTAGGCACATAGTAGGTGCATGCTCATGATTAGCTGAGAGAATGAAATAGAATCAAGTGCTCTTTTGATATCCAAGGGTCTGAGGTGGCTTCTTAATGGGAGTGCTAATGGCACTTGGAGTAGTGGGACAGTTCTTTGTCAGGACCTCCCTGAGAATCACAGGGCTTTTGGCATCCCACTAAGCGCCCACTAAGCACCAGTAGTGCTGCGAGACACTGACACCCAGAAACCCTCCCAGAAATGCAGTTGGGCAGTACTCCTGTTTCAGGACCACTGGCTCTGGGTTGCTGTGGCTTTCTTAAAACAAGGACTACAAACCAGTCTCTTAGGCATTTTACTTGCTCTACACTAAGAGTTAACATCTAGAGATTTCAGTAATTCTAGATTTTTGATCTCTTAAAAATCAAAGTGTCTGACAGTGCCAGCAATCCTGGCTGGTTAGCTTGTGCTGAGTGGCGGCTTCTCCTTTCAAGGGGGCATGAGCTCCGCCATTGGTCTTATTTACTTAAATACAACAGTCCTGTGCAGAAAGTAATGTTTCCCATTTTTACAGATGAAAACATTGAGACTCAGTAATAAAGCAATTTGTCTGAAACTCACAAATCTAGTTTGGGTGCAAATAGGTTTTGAACATAGGATAGTTTGATTCCAAATTCATTGTATTTGATTATGTTCAACTTCTCTGTAAGAAGATAAGGTTGGGTATTTCTACTTAAATCTTTCAGAAAGTGTGCCAGTTGGACTTAAGTTATTCCCTTTCAGTCTGTGTGCTCCTAGTGTAACCCACAGCTAATCGGGGAAGCACAGTTTTAAACCGCAAAGAACTTTAGGTTTTCTCCCCTTCCATTTTGGTCATAGGCATTACTGAATTAAAGGGTATGAACAATTTTTCAGTTGTTTTCTTCTTTGTAGTGCAAGAGTATCATTTATTTAAACCCAGCCCACCCTATTTAAAGCCCTGTTGCAAAATATTCACTCTTTGGGGCCTGTCAGCTAAAAGCTGTAGGTATTTTTTAATGAACTTAATCCTTAAAATGTCTGGAGCATGACACAGGAAAGGCATCAAGAATTGGTACTGCCTGCCCAGCTCAGTGCCTCTCCTCACTGGGAAACCAACAGCAGAGCCAGATCTTAGTGCATAAGGCTAGGCTTTGTACTTGAAATGCTCTTGTTTTTTAAAAAAGGGTCGGGTAATTAAGAGCTTGTCCATTTGTGCTGTTAGATTCATTTCAATGATTCTGGGGCTTTTTTTCCTGGTTTCCTTTTTGTGAGTATGTATCCATCTTGGTGAAGGAAGTGCCTCACAGTGCAGCAAGTATGTTTGTTATTTTTAAGTCCAGAGCACCATCATTTGGTGCACATTATTAAAATTATAACAGGCAAATTGCCATTTGTCAGAGAAACCTTACTTAGAGAAGACATCCAATGTGTAGACAGTTCAGGGTGTGCTCTCCAGTTCTGCAGTCCTGAGCGCCCCCAGCCCTGTGCATGGTAGTGGGAGAAGACTCAACGTGCCCAGTGAAAGAGAAGCCAGGTTTGTGTCAGCCACTGGGCGGGGACGCTCGTGCTCATCAGTTCTGTCCCGCCGCCTGCTCTGCTTTTCTCCACAGCTCCGTCTCACACTCTGTGCTGTCGGAGATGCAGGTGATCGAGCAGGAAACCCCAGTGAGTGCAAAGTCCTCCCGCTCGCAGCTGGACTTGTTTGATGATGTTGGTACTTTCGCTTCTGGACCCCCAAAGTAAGGCAGTTGTTGGGATGCAGACTTGGCTACCATGTTCCTCATCAGGCTTCTCTGAGCCACTCTACTGTCTCCCTAGGTACAAGGACAACCCCTTTTCCTTAGGGGAAAGTTTTGGTTCTCACTGGGATACAGATGCCACCTGGGGTGTGGACAGGCTGGAGGAGAAGGAGCCAGAAGTAACCATTTCAAGCATCCGGCCTATTTCAGAAAGGTGGAGTGGTGTAGGGCAGCCCTGCCCAGTAGAACTTTCTGTGATGATGGAAGTGTTCTGTATTTGCACTGCCTGGTGTGGTAGCCACTCAGTATGTAGCTGTTGGACCCCTGAAATGCGGCTAGTGCAACTGATGAACTGCATTTTTAATTTAATTGAAATAAAATTGCCACATGTGCTTAGTGGCCACCGGATCAGAAGGTGATTGGGCTTTGGTTTGAGCTGTGCTTATACCACAGAAGGCCTAGCAGCCTCCTCTTTTGTTCAAGGTCTGTTTATCTGGCAGGAGGGGCCAGATTTTATGCCTCAGTCCTGACTTCCTAAGAGTTATGTGTTTCTGGCACCCTTAATTATTTTTCATTTTTTAAAATTTATTTTATTTTTTTAAAGATTTTTATTGTTTTTTGACAGAGTGAGACAGACAGAAGAGAGAAGGGGGAGGGCCCAGAGTAGTCTCCGTAGTTGACAGCATTAGTTCTCCATATAGTTTAACTCCACAGGTGGGTGCTGGGCTGCACAAGGCAGGAACTGGGCCCGGAGTCTTAACGCATAGGCTCTGGCAAGAACTGAACTGGGGGCACACCCCAGTTCAGCATATGGGTCCGCCTAGATTGGAGCCGCGATTTGATCCTCTGTCTCCGGGGCTGCAAAGTGAGCGATTAACCCGCTGAGCCATCCCAGCTTCCCCCACAATTTATTTTCTTTTTTTTTTTTTTTTTTTTTTTTTTTTTTTTTTTTTTTTTTTTTTTTTTTTT